>VWZY01008559.1:110152-189343 GCA_013399075.1 Chloroceryle aenea | reverse complement strand
TGGTAATGATGTTCCCCCTTGCGTCCAATAAAGGGTGGAGATTCTCCCTGGTTCTTTTTTTATTGTTTATATATTTGCAAAACCACTTTTTATTATCTCTTGCAGAGGTGGCAAGCGGGTGTCTGCTGTAATGGTCAGGGTTTGTTTTACTCACACGGCTCTCACCAGTGACCAGAATGTTTGGAATTGCTGGGTTTTGTGTTTACATATTGACATACTATAAAAATAACCCAGGTTTCAGAAAAAAACCCTCACTTTCAGAATGGCTTTAAAACATTACAATAATGATTGGTATTGATGTGCAATTAATTAAAGGCCTATTAGTCTCACATAAATAAAATAAATTCCATCTATGTAATATATCAGAAATCTAGGTTAGTAGAACTGGTCCCTGATTTCATATTAAAAATCTAGGTTAGTAGAACTGGTACCTGATTCCCTAGCTGAGATTAAAGATCATTCTTAAGTTCTGGCATCATATGGAGAGGCTGAAGCTTCCCTTTTTTTTTGGGATTGAATATCATTACAATAGCTATGCTTCCATATAAAAAGAAGATGTGTATAACTTCCTTTCAATGATTAATGTTTAGTTATTTCTATTGTGGTAATATATAATACTTATTGCATTAACTTTTGTAAGACAAACCTACATCCATCAGTGGAGTGTTATCTTGCCAGCTTCTCCACTATTTTTATTTAGCTAATTCAACCATTGCATTACCTAAAAGGATCTAATTAATCATTATGTTCTTAATCTTAGCTTTTATTGAGACCATAGTTAATTAAGTTTACAAATTGACATGGCAAAGTTTGATCCAGACAAATTACCTCCAAGGAGGCTTTGTATCAACAAAAATCTCTGGACCAACATATTGTTGGCTTGCAGCTGGTGATAAAGATCTACCCAGGTAGAACTGAGTCGGGGATGGCTCATAAATGCAGCCATGTGATGCACGTCAATTTGCTGAAACTACCTCAGCAAATTACAAGCTGGAGAATATCACAAGCTCTGCTAAACAGTTTTGCAGTGAAAGAGGACAATCTTGCAAGGCATTCAATACCCCAGCTCCTGCCTAAATCAATGGCTTCTCCAAACATAGCAGGGCACTGCTGAAATCCGTGGGAACAAGAAGGGGCTTTCCTCACATTTCATTAGGATGTGAAGAGGCTGCCTGGGGCTTGTCCAGCTCTGGAGCTATTACAGCTGCTCTTTAACCCTGTGAGTGCCAATGACAGGGCTGAGGAAGCCTGGGCAGGGTCCCAGTACAAGTCCCCTCAGGATGGGATCTGCCTGGAAAAGTGGGGAGGCAAGGACACTGCTGTGATGGCCGCCAGCCTGCTGAGGAGAGCTTGAGACAGGGAGCTGAGGCAGTGGTGGACAGGACTGAAAATGACTGGTGCAGTGTGACAGGAGCAGGGGAAATGGGGTTTGTTAGCCCAGCCCCCGGATGATTTAGTACTCGTGTTTCTAGAATCATAGGTAAAAGGAACACTGGGGGGGGGGGATTTTGTGGGAGATAATTGGTAATACAGCATTAGACACAATAAAAACACTGAGCATTTGTTCTGGGAAAATAAACCTGTATATGAATGTTTTGCTTTATTGGCTTCCTTATTTTTTCCCAATATGATCAATGGTGACTATATTGAATTGTTTTTACTGCAGTATCTGCAGGCTGTGCCAATTAGATACAACAATTCATTTGAAGAGCCTATTGTCCTTTTCAGAGATGAGATGAACCACTGCAGGTTTTCTGTGTATTTACTATTTGTTTCATTTCTTTTTCTTGTCTCAATCTGAAACATTTATTCATATCCATTTACCTTGCTATTTGCTGTTGCAGTCTGAGCTTAGCAGATGAATCTAACATCTGCTTTAAGAGTAGTAAGGGTCCTGAGCTAACTTTAAACCATGCTGATGTTCCTGTGACTGCAGTATAAATGGATCAGAGAGGGAGAGAGAGAGACTTAATCTCTGTTCCTGTTCAACTCCTGCTAAATAGTCCCAGATACCATTAGACCAAAGCCATAAAGGGGAAGGTGCTTGGGTCCTACTGAGCCAGAACTGCATCTTTTGGGAATGTTTAAACAATTAGAAGAGAATAGCTAAAGTTGGGTCTAAATAGTGTGCTGGATGACAGTACAGCACTTCCAAAGTCACCAGTGAGGCATTCCCTTTTGGAAAGGAACACTAAGTGTGTGAATGAGGAAGAAATTCCTGCAATGGCCACTGAAATGTCATCCTGTTTTGCTGGTCTTTAGCTGTATTCATGAAAGGAAGGAGGGATGAATAAGGAACCAGAAGGGTTTTGCTCTTTAGAGAATGTTAAGAGAAAGATTGCATCCCTTGTGGTATTGAATTTCTTTCTAATGATAGAAGTCACTTAAGGATTTTGTTTCTTAGCTTTTACTTAGTTTGGTCTCCTTCCTTAATTAAGTGTTGAAGGAAAGTGATGGGAAGAAACTTACTGTTTCAGTCTGGGTCAAGTGCTGTTTGAATCAGGCTGATCCAAAATAAACTGACTTTGTGCTTTACTGTTTTCTAGCTGTCGTAAACTAGAGTATTGCCGATTCACCTGGCTTTTCTTTTCACTTATGCACCACAAATATTTACATGTGTAAGTCTTTGTAAAAGTTTTCCTTGAACCTTAGATATTTTTGCCCTTATAATGAAAATTTGTTGTAAAAAAAATGTATCTGAATTTAGATATATCTTTATCTTTTGCTAATCCTGAAAACAGGTGAAAAATAAGCTTTAACAGGTGAAAATAAGCTTGCTTTTGCTACATTAGTTATTGCAATACTTAAGTACAGAGAGAGATCTCTGCAGTTATTTTTCAGAATAATGTGCTATTACTGGAACTAAATTATTCATATAAAAAGGATGATTGATCAAACAGAAGCTACTATAATATAAGGGCTAGAACAAGGTCAAACTTATTTTACAGGTATATGGAAACTAATAAAATCAGTAAATTGCATATGCAGACAGATATTTTCACTCATGAATATTGTTGTTTTCATTGTTATATTTTTATAGTCAGTTTTCCACTTTTGACTTTCTCATAAACTGCAACCTGCATTTATTCATCCCAGGTTGTGATAACTTTACAAACTACTTATTAATGGTAATATTAAACCCAGGACCTCATAGAAGAATTGGTATAAACTTATTGCAGTATCTTGACATGTCAAGTAAAGGTTATAGTGGTTCAGTAATCTTTCTCTCAGAGGTACTTAATTCACAAAAAATATTTGGAGTCAACAGTATAATAATCATGAGTAGTTTATCTGGTGAATTTCCCTATCAGTTCTGGTATAAATAATTTATGTATGAATTTTAACTTTGCATGCATTACCATTTTTAAACAGTGATAACATCCTGTTGGAGAATCTGGGGACTCCAGCTATGTAGTAAAGCAAGTACAATTTAGAACAGGTCAGAAAGAAGCTTTATTAGCGATGATCATTGTGAGAGAACAGTGGGGCAGCCTCTGCCCTTCTCCCACTGTTTTTTGCCAAATGAGTGCAGACTCAGGCTATATATCATGTCAGAAAAAGAAGAAAGAGGTAAGGAAAACCAGTATTTCAATGTTAACAAAATCAGGTATCCCCCCAGGAGGGATGGACTCCTTCAGTACCTTGCTAACTGCCACCATTCTAAGGAATCTAACAGTAAATAACATGGTCATATGGAGAGATGGCTCTTGGTGAAGTCTAGAGTGGTACACCAAGTGGTAGCTTTGCTCAGAAATGGAGTTGAAAACCATTACAGACTATTAGCTTTTAGGTGGAGGGAATCTTCCTTTAATAAAGATAACTTTTATCCAGATCTCTTAATCATAAATATTGATAATTTTACCACCAGAGCTTCAATCTCTATCACACATGCAGCAGGAAAAATAAAAAAGTTACGTACTAAAGAGGATTAAATGATGCCATGCAGCTTCACTGACCAGTCACACAGACTGGAGGAATTAAGACAAAGAATATAATCATCCGTACTATAATCAACAGCAAAGAACAGCAAACATGAAAGTGAGTGTCATGAGTTTTACAGCAGCTGAGATGGCATTGTGGACTGCTTTCCTGATGCTCTCTTTAGTTAGAGACACTGCATGTTCTGGGTACATTATGTTCTCACACCCTGCTTCACGTTTGTTAGAAAAGAACAATTGTGTGCATCTATATAATATACATAGGGGATACTTGATAGTGCATCAAACAAACCCATGTCAATTTGTTAAGCAGTGCAGGGACATAACAGATCCCAAAACTGGAGCAAAAATGTTTTGTGATGGGCAGGGGACAGGAGTGGAGTAACATTCTTCTATTCTCTGTCATTGTCACAAGCAGACTCAATTGGTTGAATTCTTTTAATGCCAACTATTTGCTTCCATGAGTTCATCCTTGAAACACGGGGTCGATGCCACGTATCATTACTCCTTACCTCAGCTTATTGCTGTGACCTTTGCAAGAAACCATTGATGAATTGTTTGCAATTGTAAATCAGCAGCACTTTTCAGGAATGCAGAAGTTCTTCCTCACATGTTGGGGATTTCTTCCAATCGTCTAAACTCTGAGAAAAATGGGGAAAGAGAAATCTGAGAGACATCAGGGCAGATCAGTTGTGGCTGTGTTCAGCAACCACTGAGAAGCCATTTAAAAGCAACCAACAGGTGATTTTATTTATTTTTATGGCAATGATGTTCTACTGATTTTCCCCAATAATTTCTATGCCTGGAGTTCCTATCCATTGTCTACATTGTTGACTAATCCTCATTCTCCTTTGATCTGGGTAATCCTCTAGAGACAGGAGATGCAATTCCTGGGTTGGCTTCAATTGGACATGCAGATTGGTTTTGAATGTGCCTTGGTTTGGCATCTATCAGTTGGACCTGAGTTCAGCAATTTGCATATAGAGAAGATGAAGCTTATTATTCAATATTAATTTAAGAGAGTTGGATCTCTTGGCTATTTATTCCTCATTTTAGACTGTTATACTACTGTGGCTTGAGTTCTTCCTTTTGATTGCTTTTCTCTGAATTTTCAAAAACCTTAAGAAAATTTTTATTGCCAGTAAACGTTGCAAACTGGCCTCTAGTTTTCTGCTGCTGCTGCTGAGTTTTTGCCAGGACTTTCTCAAAGCTGACTGTTGTAATGACTGTGTTCAAGGCTGCTTATTGTCTATTATCAGAGAAATAGTTGAGAATCGTAATTATTTATATTTTTTTGCCAATATTTGTATCTCTTTCCTGTTGTTTCAGTCATGTAATAGGTCACCAACATTATTAATAATTAACATTTTAATTTTACATTTTAAGCTCTGTGTTCCTCTCTGTCTCCTTGTTGCACTTACTTTTTATATCTTTATCAACATACAGAGGCCTGCTACAAGTTTTAAAGCCATTTTATTTGGCAATAAGCATAATAATTAAGTAAATTTGTAAAACACATACATTTACAACATGATTATTAAATAGGTAGCAAATTATGAAGGCCTACAAAAGTGAATTATGTTCTCTATTATGTATTTCTGAAAAAAAAGAAGCAGGAACACTTGAGAATTGAAATTTCAGCCAGCTCAGTGTATATTGGTTCATCTGTTGAAGCCACATGGATATGATTTGCTTATGGCAGGCTCCAGTATTGGATGCTGGAGAAAGAGTTCACACCCCCAAAAAATCCAGTCTTATGCTAATTGTGAATGTTATTTTGTGCAACATGTAATAAGATATAAATTAGCTGTAAAAAGTGAATATCTTTGTTTATATTGCCCCAGGTGTGTGTAAGTAACACCATCCTAAAGTGGCTGTAGTCAGGTGACCATGAGCTTCACATTATTGAGTTTAAAAGCACATTATTTTACCCCTCTTATACTTGAAATAGCATCTGGATATTCTGAACACCTCTGTAAGAGAAATAGTGACATGAAAATGATTTTGTTTGCAGCACAAGTACTTTCTCTGAGCAATCTGTCCTCACAACTCCCAAATCCAATTTAGTCTTGTTAAGTTTTGTTGGAGCTCTATTTGAATAAGGTTTCTGTAACCATCTTCTATATTTCAGGATTTGAGCCCCCAGATAAAACAGACATCATCACATAGTTTCACTGCTCACATTTTTAATGTATCTAAATAGAACTGAACAGGATGTTTTAGAAGAACATACTTCATCTACAAATGCCAGTTTGTCAAAACCGGAATTGTGTGGGAAAGGGCTGGTTTCATCCCTTTTTTTTTTTTCCTTTTTTTTTTTTTCTTTCTCCCTGTAGAAAAAGCTTTAAGAAAAAGATTTCAACTGCTGAGAGCATCTCATTTCAACATTTTCAACGTGTAAGTGGCAGTTTTCTTGGCCTGGAAAAATAGTTAAACTATAATTAAATTCAATAGGAATAAAAAATGCAGAGAATTTAGAGAATTAAATAATTCTAGTCAAGTAAATCAGGCTTTAAGTGCTTAAGACTTTAATTAGACTTTATGGCTCTGCATCCACACTGTTTTCAGCACTCCTGGGCTCAGATGCAGCTGGTATATATTTCTTAATTTTGCCTGACATAGCCTTGGCCTGATGTTACTTCCATTCAAACTGGTAGTAAAATAATGCTGCTTCCATACAAACTGATAGTAAAAGTGCTTTGGGGTTAGGTCAGGGCTGAAACACTTTAAAGCTCATTTTTGCTCCTGCAGCAGTATGCATGATCCCAAAGATGGCTACTGACTAAAGAGCTGCACTGCAATGTGCTGTCAATCCTATTTTATAAGAGAAACAAAAATGAAACCAGTGCTTAAAAGTAATTTCACTGAGACTTGAATGCATTACAATATCATTTTCTATGATCTTTTGGCAATGTTTGAGAATCTGTGGATTACTGTCTGATAAATGAAATTTTTTGTGCATAATTATGAGAAAAGTTGGTGTAAAAAAAACCCAGTTATCATCCCATGTTGCAAAGTCCCTTGGAATCACATTACAAAGTATAAATCCAACAGAAATTTCAGTAAAAATTACCCTGAAATCAGTAAATTATTAAGAATTACTTAGACTTTCCTTCAACATTTGTTAATTTGTTCTTTCTGCACAATGAAAAAAACCCAAACAAGCCAACCACCATTCTACACAATTATTTGGTGGAGTTATATTCCTTCTTCTTATGTGCTATTAAATTCAAGTAGATCAACCTATTTATAAGTCACTGCTTTTATCAAATTGTAGAGCGCTTAAAGGCTTGAGAATATTAAAGATTATTGATATCATTTGGTGAATAGAGTCTGGGATATAGTATTGTATTTTTTTTCCAAGCTGTGGTTGACCAAATGATTTGCTTTTGGGCCATTTAAGTATTGACAGAACTGATAGCATCTAAACCACTGCTTTGCCATACTTCAAAGGTTACTGATGGACCTGTAGAGTGATGTCTGTGGAAGTTTATTTGTTCTTGTACACCATGATCAACCCTTTCCTTCCAGAGTAATGGTAAGAAGGGTATAGTTATTTAAGACAATGTCCCTTTGTCGTTAATTAAATTACAGGTTTTCTAATTGTAACATAAATCTCACAATACTGTGTTTCTGGGTTACAAAACCCTGGGCTAAATGCAGACTTAATGCATGGTAGAAAAGGAACAATGCATCACTGCCCACATAATGGTGAGGTGTACACACAGGGAGAAAGGTCTGGAATGATTGGTAATTCTCTGAAAACATCAGTCCTGAGCTGCTCGGTAGTCAAAACCTAAATACAGTCTTAGAAATTATTATGTAAAGTCAACAAAATCAACAGAAAAGTTTGAATCATTCACACATGAAGAATACAGCATGTTATTCTGATTCTCATCACCTCACAAAAGAGAAACAAAAAAGGAGGAAGGGATATCTGGGATGAGAGAGATGGAGTGGCTTCTTTATGTGACTAAAATAAAGGTATTCTGAATAGAATAACAGAGCTTTGAAAATCTGTGTATGTGTGCAGATTATGGTCACCTCCAAAACCAAGAATGGGGACTTGGAGAGCAAGATGGCACAAGGCTCAAAGCAAAGCAAGCCATGTCAAGCAAAGTATGAATTCTGGAACCACTTGTAAGGAGCTGTGAAGACAAATACATATGGATTCACAGTGGATTAAAGACATTCTCAGGGAGTTAATTATATTGGGGGCTGTTGAATAAGAGTTTTAGAAGCGCATTCTGTGTAGAAAAATGTAAGGCAACAGAAGTCAGGAATGTCTGTCCTCTGGGCTTGTAAGAAGACAGAAAAAACCTTGAATTATGGGAAGAACTCTTAAGATTATGCAGGATATAGCATTCATATATGTGCATGCTGCATATACACAGCATTAGACTACATGATAGGATTTTCTGGTTTTTTTTGTATACATGTGTACAGAAGAGAGCTCTTTCCTTAGGTGGGTATAGCTGGGAGCCTACACAAATCCATAGTATCTTTGCTTTGCTAGTCACATCTTTTTGGGTATTGTTTACTAGAGGCTGCGGATTCTTTTATACCTGTCGGATATTGTCATTGTAAAACTATAAGGTCTCTTTCTGCTGTGTATCCCATGGAGGATTTCCTTTTGTCTCATTCAGGCTGTCATCTGTTAGAACCTGGCTTTGAACCTCATTTGCTTTGGAGGATAGGATCATACTGTTTAACTACTTGCTTAGATGGGAAGAATGATTTAGAAACAACATCTGTGCAGCTGTTGGGACATTCACAGGCATTGCCAGGCCTTCTCTGTGATTACGAGCACATGAGGATTGCATTCCCTCTGCTAGTTTCCTGTACTCAAATTTGAGAATGGAGATCTTGGATCCTCCTTTTATTAAAGATATTTTCTTATTTGATTTACGTTTGACTTGAGCCTCTGAGGGATTAGGAGTATTAAAAGGGCTGAGCATACCCATGGGGGAAAGATTGTCTTCAACTGCTGTCTGTTAGTAATCCCCACGTGATGCCAAGCAAGGATGTGCAGGCTGCAGAGCCCTGCAGTTCCCAGCTGATGAATGGAGGGATCACAGTGAAGCCAGGCTTTTGATGGGAGGTTGATTATGAAATGTTAACTGGCACAGAGAGCAGGAGTGGTTCCACTGCCCCAAAGCAAGCTGAGGCATGTCTATTTAGCTCTAAATAAAGTCTATGGTTTCAGGATTTATGATTCCTGTTGTTCTCCAGGATGTCTTATGTTTGGTTTTATGTGGCCTGCTGTAATCAGTTGTAAGAGTTGAAGGCTCAGGAAGGCTTTCATATATGTGTAATGTAACAATGCAGGAACATAAGCTTGGAACTTTGTGGATTTACCTCTCTTCATTAAAAAAAAACCCAAAGAAACAGATGCTTCATGCAAAGTTATGATTTTTAAGATGTTTAGGATGTTATCTCTGACTGGCTCAGGGGAGGAGGGGAAGTGCACTGGGACAGAGAGCTAAATGAAGACAAACCAAACCTGACATTTTTTGGTATTTCAACAAAATTCATCTTTACCTTCTTAGAAATGGGAAGCTTTGCAATTGGGTAGATTAAAACCAATGAAGCTGTGGATCCCAAAGGCATCCAAAGCCCAGGGTGCATCTGTGCTGCAACTGAAGGTTATTGACCTATAGGCTCTACCCTCCTTAATTTGGGAAGTGGAACATGGGACAAAGAATATAGAGGGCTTACTATTAGGAGCACAGATTGACACCAACAATGGTATCCTGAGTGAGAGCCTGTGCTGGGAGGTTCATAAGGCACCACACTGCTTAGTGCTGTTGCCTGGGTCTCTGCAATGACAATTGCACCACAAACACACCCACAGCTAGGAAAACTCATGGTTATATTTGAATGCCAAGAGTCAGACTTAGTCTGCAGTCTGATCACAAAGGAAAACAAAGAGCATGCTGGAAAAAAACAAACTCTTAATCTGGTCTTGAATAGCAATTTTGATGCATTTAACATAAAATAGTAGTTACGGGAAAAATAGGAATTCTTTTCCATTTGCAGCAATGTGGTTCCCTGTGAGATTTAATTAATGGCACTCATTTATTCTTATTTCCCTCTATTCTGTGAGTGCTGAGTATAAAAGAACACATTTAATTTGGCTTCTGGGCAGCAAACAAATTCATTTAATGTTGATATAGAAGCATCTCTGGATTTTAGAGGGAAAAGAGAGGGAGGGACATGGAGGGGAAATGTGATTAGTAGCAGTGATATCATAGGCAGTTTGAATGGCTTTAGCAATCAGAGTGAAATTTTATGAAAACCAGATTCATACTTCTTCACAATTTAGGGAATAGGGAATTGTCTCCAATAGCACATTAGATAAATTGCACCCAGAAGCTATAATCCACTTAATCTGGATGTAATATTTTGTCTTTTGGGGGATATAGGAGATGTTAGAAACACACCTATGCTCTCTTTTACCTTTTTCAATTAAGATAATAAGCTTTCCTTTGGATGGTGCTGTCTTGAGGAATAAACTCCAGGTTAAGCAAATCTTCCTGTTGGATAAGACAGGCTATACTCCACATTTCACTACGGTATTGAAAGGGACAGGGCAATTCTCCTGCAAACATAGAAAGCAGGGAGTGAGATGGCTATTGATGGATGGATTGAGCAAGTCAGCTAGAGGGCTGTGCTTCTCAAGTTAATGGAAGTGTTGCTACCAGCTTTCAGTTAATTCAAGTTCAAGCCTTCAGGCTTTCATTTCTACCAAGCCTGGTTACAGACTTGCATCAAGAGCTGAAATCCAGTGCTATAAACTTATACCTGCCTTACTTGAAAAAGGCTGCTCTTTAAAGGCAGATTAACTTCTTTTGAGAAGCCTGTTGTTTGCAGGAGAGGCTGGAACTGAAAGCAGCAGCCTATTCTTACATGGAGCAATTGATTAGTGCCTGTTTGGCTCATAGGGTCCAGAACAAAGATCAGTGTGAAAAAGTTTTGTTCCTGTTCTGTGACACTTAAGCTATCAAAACAGAGAATGAAAAGAATAAAAGAGAAAAGGAAGCATCATATAGGGACAAAACTTTCTTAGGACCTATTGCAAAAGGTGTCAGTAGGCAACAGTGAATCCTGAAGATTCATAGCCCCAAAAGCAGAGTGACCAGTAACTTGAGTTTCCTGAGGACTGTACACAACACAAGGTTCTGAATCCTGCTCAGTCCTGTCTAACATCATCTGCTCTCCTCCCTGTACATCACCAGCCTGGAAGCACAGGTGTACCTGCTTTTGGTGACATAACTAATTTATTTGGTAAAAAAGATTTTGAATGGAGAATAAGGATTTCTGTTTTGGCTGCTGTAGATCCATCTTTCATCAACTCTGTGCTCTGTCTTTCAGCCCTTGGGAAATGCACAGTGGCAGAGTACTCTCGTATCNTCTCGTATCAGGTTGGTTTTGGTTTTGTTTTTTGTTTTTTTTTTTAATGGTCTTAAGAATAGCTAATAATATGTGAGTCCTGTATCACCAGTACATGATTTTTCTAGTGTCTTTGGTATAGTGTGTTCTTTGCAATGAGTATGAAAGAAACTGGAGGTTTTTTTGGACACCATTTTTTATATTGAAGCATGAAACATGAGGCACCTTGCCTTGGGAAGCAGTTTGGACAGAAGATGTACTTTATTCACCATGCTTTATGAACTCCATTTGGAGAGGATTATTGAGGATCCAAGAAGTTGTTCTTTTTATTCCCTCATATAGCTTTCAATTGGGTGAGATAGCTGACCTGGTACACATGTTTTTTTTCCAAAAGAAAAAACATGGAGTTGATATGATTTACAGTGGCTTTCAAAATAATTTGGCTTATTAGTAGAAAATGCCTGATACAAAATCAAAGAAACACGTGCTGCTTGCTGAATTTCACTGCTGCTTTTCAAGCTCTTACTGTGGAATTGCTACAGGGGCTGCTGTTGGACATCTTCCTGTTTTTAATGTCACTGTCCTTTGGCAATACATAGATCTTAGTAAAACAAGATGTTGTTTTTCTCTGCAAGCTGTACGTTTGGGTTTGTTTTGTTTGTTTGTTTGTTTGTTTGGGATTTTTGGTTGGGTTTGATTTGGTTTTTTTCCCATAGTCTGCTGTGCATTTTAGGCAGGCTGTGAGCTAATGATAAGATTGCGAAGGTGAATTCCCACATCACCATGTTTTCTGCCAGAGATGAAAGGCCATGTAAATATGCTTTTCTAGCTCCTTTCTCAGATGTAATTTCCCTCTTTTCTCTCTTTTCCCTCTGCACTCTGCTGGCAATATGGAATTATATCATCTCTGTTTACCTACATAACCTTTTCCACAGTGTTATCAGAGTGCAATTATGTATTAATCATTACATATTTTTCCCAAAATACCAATTTATAGCTAAAACTTCGTTCCAATTTGCACTTGTTTCAATTTGTGCAAAGTACTTAAGAATGTTATAATAAAATTGGCTTCCAAAAGCATTAAGTAATGCCTCCTCCAGCAGAAAAATAGATATATTTTGGAGGGACTAAGTCAAATTTTTTTGGAATGTGCTAGATCCTGTACCCACCAAGGACATCCAAACTAACCTTAAAAATGAAAAAGGGAAAAGTACTGAGAGCAATATTTTGAGCTGTGTCTTCCAAGCATGCCAGGGCTTCTGTTCTACAGCTGGAAACCTAAAAGCTTAGGACAGAAACGTTTTTATGCTGAATGTCTGCAGTCTCATGGCAGAGGAGCTTTGTGGGATCTGGTGTCATCAGGAAATTTCTGACCATCATCCCATAATTTCTGATCATCTGTCACATACACTCTAGTGGTGTCAGGTTCATCATTAGAAATCTTAAAACTTTGGAGAGTACAAGTAGAGTAGAACTGAAGACTTCTATTACCAACAAAGTGGGCTGAATTTAAACGAGTTCGTTGCTGAATGGAAATATTTAATTGGGGTCCCTGTATGCAGGGGGAAAGAAAATGTTTGTCCATACACTAATTTGAAAGAACAATACAGTTCTTTGACATGCAATTGTAAATGCTACTTTATGCATATCCAAAGGCAAAACTAGGGCTATTTGGAAATTTGAATCTAATTAAAGTCATTCTCTAAATGTTTTTGTTGTGCTCAAGTTGTGGAAGGAACAGATTAACCCTTCTTGATCCATATGCAGCCATCAAGCTAATGATCCTATTATTTTGGTAAGTAGTCAGAATGTGTGACACGTACAGAACTGTGGTGGTCCCTCATGGTAGGCCCTCAGGCACTGAAAGAGCTGATGACATTTTATAACATGCAGTTATGTAAAGCATTGCTGAAGGCAAGACTATGAAGCTAAATCTTTGTTTCCAAGGCAGAAAATAAGTTCTAATGTGTTTATCTAGTCTCAATTGTCATCAAAACTAGCTTAGCCTTATTAGTTACAGTTAACAGGACTCTTCAGTTCAGCTATAACTAAAGGTATTTCTTAATTAATGGAAAGGGGATGCAAAATTATTCTTTGTATTGAAGGAGGTTATACTCATTCATATCTTATTGAACTAATTAGAATCCCCAGACAACCTCTTATTTTTATCTAAAAGAGTAATGTTCCACATCCCATCACTGATTTAATATTTCTTTTAAAGCGAACTGCTGTGGAATCCAATTTTAGAAAGGAAGTCTGAACAGGGACAGTTTTTGCACAGCTTACAAATGAATTGCTCGTGAATCATTCCATGACAGATTTAGATGAGTAATGTATTTTTGTAATGAGCAGTACATACATCTTTGTCAATCTTCAGGTTTAATTGGGAATGCACTCAACTCTCTCTAGTGCCACATGTAGTATAGTTTTGGGGTCCTGCGTGGTTAGAATGGGAATTATAGATGTCAATGACATTACACTGATGATAACACTATGAGCTGGAAACGTGTCATGTGTGAGCAAGGAAGGAAAGTATCTCCTTGCAATGCTAACTACCTAAAAGAATACAAAATTTCTGCAACTGGAGTCATTCCTGTTTAAGTCTGGAAAAGTTAGTTGAACTTGATCAATGAAGGATAGAAGTAGGTTTTCTTTTTATAGATCTTGTAAGTTTTAAGAAGTTTTCTGTTCCTAATCCTTCTGTTGATAACTGAGCCATGGTGGCACGGTTTAGNAAAACCTAAACTAGCAAGCTAACAAAAACCCATAGACCCTCCAGATCCCTCTGGTTTATATTGAATATGCTGCATATGGGCTGGAATACCTCAATGGTCAGTAGGGGGTCACCTGCCCTGACTGAAAGTTCACTTACCTGGGGCTCAATCCATGACTGTTGAAGACCTTCATTATTTTGTTTAAGCCTACTGCCCCATGGCCTGAGAGAGAAGGATAGCTCCTCTGGAGAAGTGGGCACCAAGGAAGTAAAAGCTGCTCTGCCAGTGTTTGGATGTGAGGGAAAGGCTTTGTTTGAAACAATTCAATGGGAAGGACTGAAGCAGTTTTGCTAGGAGGCAAATTGCCATGTCAGAGCAGTTACCATACAAATCCATATTCCGGTGATAGTTAGCTGGGAAGACAGTTCCCAAACGGCAGGGGCCAAGGAAATGGTGAACTGGGTCACTGGTAAAAAGGCAAGTCTACTGCAAGCTGTCTGGAAGTTTGTTTGGACTGAGGAGGCAGAGAATTCACACAGTGTAAGAGCAATAGGTCATTTCTGCAGTGCTAAAATCCCCACAATTAACTAAGAAGTCAGATTAGCGGAGGGAAGCAGTTGCATGCAATGCAGAATCCTGACTTTGTATGACTGTAAGCTGCTGTGTGTTGTGTAAGTGTGTCAAAGGAAAGCTTTGATTATGTTGTCTGGACCTGTGCATTAGAAAAGAGCATTTGGAACATACCATTCTGTTCTCTGTTCTCTAGAGGATTCAGAATTAGGCAAACCCAAATGTAAACCAAAATTCGGTTCTCATGTGCAGCCAAATAACTCTTTGAAAGGCTAATGGAGGCAGTAGAGCAAAGCAATGTGCAAACCACTGTGCAGGCAGGTATCAATAAGATCCCTTGTGCTTTAAAATATGGTTTAGATTTTATCATTCGATTTGTGTCAATCTCTGAAAACTACATATTCATTTTATTTACCAAAAGTGTCTGAAGCAAGTTTCTAATTCTGCCAAAGAATCTCTACAGTTTTGTATGTAGCTAGAAACATTCTAGCACAAGAGGAATCCTTGCTCACCCCAGAGGAGAAACCTGAATTTCTTCAGAGCTTGAGCTAAATCTCCATGGTCCCTTATGTGGGTTTGACCATACCCATCCTCTCTGAGTGGGACAAGCACTGGAGGATGGAATTGTGTTTAAGGCATGTTTGACTGATGGTTCTACCTTGCAGAGACATGAGCATGACCAGGAATGGAGTTCATGGTTCTTTAGAGATATCAGTATGCTGACTTGATGGATAAGTCTAGCATGTTTCTTGTCCTTGTGGGGATTAAAAAAAAAAAAAAGAGCACTGGCAACGTGCTCTTTGTGAAGGAGATTCCAAAAAATACTATTGACATTTAATAATATGAATTGTCCTGTGTCATTTTAATGGCTGATCTGCTGTTTCTTGTTTATTTTTTAGGGAAAGATTCTCAATGGCAGTCTTCAGGAAGCCTGGGATTGGGTTTTACTCCCTTGCAGTGACGTATGATAAAGTTGGTTTGTCTTGACCACACATACAGTTTGCCCTGTCTGTGTACCTCAAGGTATGTAAATACTGTTTGAAAAGTACAGTAGATTCATGCTTGGAAATTATTACAACCTTTAATGGATGAATAAGACAGAGCAGAGAGAAAATTATGAGCCAAACAAATGTATTATGACAGGCAGTCTGTGTAAATTACTGTACATAACTGCACAGTATTTCCTGCAAATTGTGCTGTACAAGTTGGAGATCTAATTAATGAAGTACTGTAACAGATTAGCATTTGAGTAATTTTTCTTATTAGTAATACTCAGTGCCAGCTGTGATTTTTTTATTACCTTGCTGAGTTTTTGAGATTTATATATGGAAGCTGTTGGTCAGAGACTAGCAGGGGGCTTTTTTTGGTTGGTTTTTCTTTGTGTCAGTGTTTGAGTTTGTTGGTTTGTTTTGATTTTTTTGTTTGGTTGGTTTTGTGATTTTGGTTGGGGTTTTTTTGCTTGTTTTTGGTTGGGTTTTTTGGTGCTTCAGTCTCAAGTTGTGCTTGATCGTTGTTTAGGCTTGTGGTGAAGTAACAGCCCTTCTAGGTCATTCTAGTACTTGGAGATTTCTAGATTTGAAATAACATTTTCAACACATAGGACATTTTATTTCCAAGAGAAGTGCTCTGGAAAACCAGGCTGGTAGCCTATGAAACGTTACACAAGCACAAGCATGTTTCATATGAGTACAGCAACCTTGTATTGATTGAGCTGAAGAAGCCAGAGATGCAGATTAATGACATGGTGTATGGGAAGCATTCTTCCTATGCGTCTGCTTGCAGTCATGAACTGCTTCAAACAGCAGAAGAACATGATTTTTTAAGTTGGAGGGATTGTATTTGTATACATGGATGTATGTGAATGTAATCTTTGGCTAAAGTTAGCTTTAGGTCACATTTACATTAGATTGCATAAACATGAGAGCCAGTGAGGGTCCCAAAGTTGACTATTCCACCTAAGTACTATTTACTTTTCCTGGAGCAATCATGATCCATAGTCTCAGGAATTCTTCATGCGAACAACAGAAACAAAGTGAAGTCTTGATTGCCTGAATCCATACCCTTAAATGAAATACAATTCCAACATTCCTGAAATGGAGGATTCGGCTGCAGCATGAGTTTGATGCTGGATCTCTTAGAAATGACACAAAGCAGTGGGGTATGATAGCACTACTGCACCTGAGCATAGATTGATTCTAACAGGATTCAGTGATTTATTGCATCAGGTAGAACAGTACAGTACAAGGTGGCACGCTATGATTAGATTTAAGCAACATAACTCAACGTGATGGCTGAAATGTCAAGAGGGGAAGGCATCCATTTCTCTGCTCAGCCAATATTAATAACCTTGCCCAATGTCCAGCATCATTTTTTGAAAGAATCAGGACAATGGGGGGAAGTTTACCAGGAGAGCTAGATGTAGTTTTTCTGAACAAGCAACATCATGAACGGAATGATTTATCAGATGGATAACGAACTAAGTTTATATCTAGCTGTTTTAGCTGTAACTAGCAGTTAGATGGAATCATTCAAGACTAAATCATCCTTAATCCCAGTTCAGAGCTTCTGTTCTTACATCCCATCTGTTGACATGACAAATTTGTCAAATTTCAGAAGACTGTTGCTCTGTAATTTTACCATACCCCAAAGTGGTGCTGCATAAATAAATCAAACTGAAAACTGATGAATTTTGGCCTTGGGATAAAATATTTTGCCCATTATATCTTCAGAACAGTTTTTCTATTCTCAGTTATTTCATGTTGCCTCATATTTTTGTCTCTGTAAAGGAAGACTTATTAACTTACTATTTTTTTCTCACCAAATCTATTTGTTCCAAACTATTTGCATGTGATCTCACCAGCCTGTACCTCCAACTCTAGAAGGTGAGAGACCTGATTCAACTCTGAGGAAATGAGAGGATTCCTCAGGTAACAGATTTTGCACAGTAAGCCATTTAAACAGCCCAGTGTTGGTTTTATTGAAGTTTTTGACAGGCTAGAGGTTTTTCATACCAGGACAAATGCCAGCAGAAATGTGAAGGATTTATTTGTGTAGTAGACAAGGCTGTGGTAGGTACTGGGACAGGTTGGTCTGGGCACCCATACCTGTCTGCAGGACAGTATCAGCATGGGGTTTGCAGCACCAGGTTGAAGTGGAAACACAGGGTATGTATTTCGTGTCTCTTGCACCTTGTGGAGGAGTTCTCTGCAGTGCTGCTGGTGGAAATAGAGCTGTAGATGCATGTCAGTCTTAATAGCACCTCTGCATTTCTACATGACATCCTTCTGTAGCCCTGGGCACAACATCAAAGCTGTCAATGGCTGAATATTTAAGCAACTTCATGCTGAAATCTCTTTGTTTCCAACCTGTCACAGAAACACTTCCAGAAGGACTATGCTAGACTTTGGCTTTCAATGGCAATGGTAAACTCTTTGCAAAGATGCATGCATCTTGTGTCCCTGAATTCAGTCTGAGGTTAAGGAATGATCCAGGTTCAGCAAACACTTGCTCATAGTACTGCCCAGCTTAGTAGTTGTAACTTCCTTCTACTCAGGTTTTCTGGGAAAGAACCTCTTAGATTTCCCAAACTTTTAGAGAGCTTCCACCACAAGGAAATGTGTAAAGCCTCATGCAAAACTTCTCTTGTTAATGAGGATGTGTGGGAGGAACTCGCACAGCATGGCAAAGATGAAGCTTATTAGCCAAAGACCAAAAATAATCTCTCTAATGATTTTTATTTTCTTAATGTTTTCCCTCGAGCAACTTCTGTGTTCTTTATTCCCCTCTCGCCCAGCCAAATAAGGGCTAAGAGGAGTAAGAGCCCTTTAAGAAATGTTGGTATGAAATAAAGTTGTTTATGTCTGTGACAGAATAAAATGCTTCATTACCCTAAACCTTGTGGAGCCAGCAGTATCTCAGAAGGTATTTTAGTAATTATCAGTTTAAGCTCTTCTAGGACTTCTCCAGGAAGGGGTGTCAGTGACAGAGAGGATGAGTTGGATAGGGAAGTTGATGTGATGTAGGGAAGTTGATGTGATGTAGCTGTAAATCTCCAAAGGGTTATTCTGATGGGTCTCAAGAGATCTATCTCAATTTTGTCTTTACTGTTGTCACTGTTCTGCCATCCTGTGAGTGTGTGCAAAGAAGTCTCTAATGAGGAAGAAAGCCTAATCACTGAGATAAGATTGTCATGTTTTGGTCTCCCTTTCTAAGGCCAGCAGAATTTAATATGCAAGTCAGATATGATTAATAATGGGCAGTCAGTAAATTAGAACAGGATTTTCTCAGCTAGCCACTGCAGCTTACTTGTTCTACTGAGGAAATAGTTTTCCATGGAAAGAGAACAAGACTGCTTCCGAAAGGAAATAATGAGATGTACGTGGCCATTAATACATGGAAGTGTATTCATAAAGTGTCTATCATCTCACTGACACTTCCATGCATTTTGTGGGTTCTGTCTTGATAAATTGATAAATTCAAAATTAAATGACTGTATAATTTTATTTCTCCATGCCATTGCAGTGAAATTGTATGACTAGGAATGGATTAGTGTGCCAGGATACATCATATGTAAATGTTTTTCAGCGTGAGAATCCTTCATCTAGAGTGTGTGGAGTACCAGAGTATGTGGGGAATATCTGAATAGGTTCCCTTATGGTCCTAGAAGATCCAGTGCGTGGGTAGAGAGTTCAGGGAAAGACATTCATCAGGAGTGTCACTGGGTATTTGCTATTTTGCATGTAAGAGCTGAGAGTATGCTTTCTGTTTTGGAGACCTTTCCTAGACACTCCCCTATCTCATAGCTCTAGGTGGGTAATTCAGATTTAGCACTGGCCCCTTGAAATGCATAGTTCTGCCCAAGCACACTTTGGCTTGTTGTCTTGTGCATTGGTTTGTAATCTGAAGTGACTTCTCCTTTGTACACTGAAACCACCCATAACCTCAAGGTGTGCAGGTGTTCCAGGCACTGTTTTCATTGTCCCTCCTTGCTGGCTGGTACGATGCTGAAATAGCAGATGGCTTGTGTTATAACCCACATCTTCTGGGCTGAGGTATATCTTTAGCATTGCAGCAAGCAGCTGGGATTTCTTCTAGCAAAGCTTGACCTTATGCTAATGCAACAGCATGACCTTAGAATTCCTGCACCCTGATTGAATTTGTAGAAAATCTTTAGTTTAGTCTTATGTCCTTTTCTCTCCTTTCTGCTGATACCTGCTTCTGAGCCATACCTTTTCTCTTTCTTTTCTTGCTCCCTTTAAATGTTCTAGTTCATAATATTAAGAAGAAGGAAACATCCAAGAGCTATTTCACTGACATCCAGTGAAAAGTAGAGGCAGTGTATGCTAATTGGCTATTCTTTGTTGGAAGAAAAAAACTCCAATTAGTTTCTAAAAGTTTGTCTCTGAGGAATATTTGACCTTTGGGCTTTAGGATGATTTCAGCAGCTAAACCTTGTGACAAAAACTCAGTAGCAGTTTAATTTCTACTATTACCATGATGAGATACAATTTCTAGAGAGGAGAAAGACATGCAGTATTTGCCACAAACAATTTGTTGTTATTTCTCGATCACATAGTTTGGACCCCCTTGAATACGGAGTTAAGTCTTGAATGAGCTCTGAAATAATGTCAGCCTCTGCTCTTAACTTCATTTCCTTAAAAATTAAACTCATCTCCTACTGCAAACAGTTTGGGAACATGTGAAAGACCTTGTCCTCTTTGCCAGTGTTGGGTTAGGGCTTGACTGGAAGAAGTAGAAAGCATTTCATAGGGAAGAATACTCATTTCCAGGTTCCACAGGTTTTAGTGAGATGTGTTAATTGTTAAGCTATTAGTGTCCTGATCCCTACCTTCAGCTTCTATCTTAAATACTTCGATGTGGATATGGAGGTCACAGTTTTCAATGTGAGCATCTCGGGAGCTCTTCAGGGCTGTGGATTCATGTTTAGGCTGCTTCATATCACCAGGGTGATGGGTGATGTTAGCTTTCAGGCAGAAGCCTATCCAGGTGTTACTTCCACAAAGCAGAAAGAAAGTAATCATTATGATAGACTGTGAATGAACATGGGGAATATGATCATTTAATTCAATCCATGAGATGACACTGTGTTGGTCTCTCCATCTCTTGAAACTGTTGAAAGTGCTGCTTCAGTCTGCAGTTGTTAGGTTGTACAAGTTTTTTTTCTCGTGATATTTAAGCATGTCTCAGATCGCAATGCTGAGTAGTCTCCATTCATTTAGGACACTAAAATGGAAATGTTACTAGTGTGTTATTTTTAACTTCAACAAAGTTTCTTAGTCCACTTGTGCTATGCTTTACAGAAGAGGCTAGAGATGCTGTTATGCTATGTCCTAAACAGAGGAGGAAAAGGCTCTGCCCCCAGAAGACTGTAATCTTTGTAGAAGTCTAGAGAAAACAGGCAGTGAAATGGAGTGCAGATGGGCAAAGGAGTTAATATTGGTCAGACTGATAGAGAGTGGTCTTGGCATTAGTTGAGCTGTTATCTTTGTTTGCATATTGAACAGGATGATGAGCTGCATGATGTTGACAATGAACGATGACTACTATCAGGTTGCTCTTAATTCAGCTGATCTTTTGAGATGGGTGCCCATGTATGATAATATTGAGATCGTTTGATATTATTAACAGTTGATATTAATAGAAATAGAAGAATTGTATCGATGCATTAGAAGGGAAGAGATGTATTTTATTAGTTCACAAGATACAATGATACTAGCCAAGGTCCACTGAAGCCAGTGCACTAGGTTAAATCTTGGTGCCTTGCCCCAGGATCTGTCAACACAGAGCAAATACTGGCCCAGTCCTGTGCCCAGTTCCTGAGAACGGCCAACAGCCAGGGCTTGCCCAGCTTGCCCATTCCCCTGCTTCCAACAGAGAGCTTCCAAGGAAACTGCTGAGCTGCTTTGCACTGTGCCTGCTACTCGTGGCGTTCAAGGGTAGTCTGCTTTGTGGAGATGTTTAGTTTCTCCCTTTGCTTTACTTCTGTTCTCTACATTGCTCTCAGGTTCACAATGCATTTTTTGCTATATAGTTGCAATAATTATTATTTCCAACAATATAACACAGTGGTTTTTATATCAGTTTTTACCAGCTATAACACCAAAGTTCAGAAGATATAAAGGATTTTTTTTTTCTCAATATATATCCTTCTAGAATTTAGAAAAACTCTAAGTGGGATTCTGGAATGCAAGTGCAAATTAAAGAGGTTTGTTCTTAAGTCAGCATCATTACTTTTAATGTTGCTTGCCTACTCAAGATTGTGTTTCATGCATAATCAAATACAGGGTAAATATTCAACGGTAGCCACTAAAGGCTGATCATTATAGAAAATATTTTAGTATTCAACAGGGAGAAAAATTCACCACTGAACCGATTCATTTCAGGCAGAGTGGATGTTTTCCCATTTTACATTTAAATTAAGACTACAAGGTGATGAAAAGGAAGATTTTAAGGTTGATGCAGAAATTACTGGTTGAAGTTTTACATCCTGTTCCTCCTAAGAGGTCAGAGTAGATTCTGATATTAGTTACTCCTGGCTTTATAATTAGTGTTTTAAATGATGTGTATCAGAGTGGTAAACTTTGGAAAATTTAGTCTCAGCAGTGGATGTTTGTTGAGGGCTTCTGAAAATGTATATGCCCTCTAGCACTACTCCTTCGGGCAGATTTACTTTCAAAAGTATCTTTAGCCTGTTGACTTATATTAAAAGCAGAGAGACATAGAGAGTCAAGAGAAAGAGAAGAAATAGTCCCTGAACTAAGTTAGGCATATTTATATAATAAAGGTGAAATGGAAGCCTTTTCAGGCAAGCTGATCTTGTAGGCAGACTTCTAAGGGGTCTTTAATACTTGCAAGTTGCTGGTCTGCTGGAGATGTCTGGTACCTGAGGCAGTTACTGTCACCAGCACAAACTAAACAGTCCCACTTTGGTGTCGATAGCCTGGAGGCCCAGTATTTCTGATGCTGCAACAACTTTTCACTCTAGGAGAAAAAATAAAATGGGATGACTCTGAGGATTTGAGTAATCTGTGGGTTTATTCCACTCACAGACTGAGGGGCATTATCAGATGTAAAAAAAACAGTTATCCTGCAGTGAATTAGAATCCTACATTAAAAGAAATGAATGGCAAATGCTAAGATCTGCTTGGTTATGGACACATGCATTAAGTAATATAATCACAGCTGTTGGTTGATGTTGTTGTGTGCTTTCTTAACAGCCTGTTAAGAAAGACAAAAGTCTACTTAAGCAATACATTTCCTTGAGTCATCCTCCCCTGCAGAAATGTTCCGAAGTCTCCTGCACAGAGCTGTCTGTAGGTGTTCCAGCAGAGATGGTGTATGTTGGTGTTTGCCTTCCCTAATGCTTTCTGGAAAGACCTGAAGTTTAATTTGGATGCAGAAGGCTTGTTTAATGATGCTTCAGAAATTTAAGCAGCTGGTTAGCAAGTCCTCTTTCCGTGATCCCTGCTTTTACCCCTTTTCCAAGAAATGCAGAATCAGACCATTTGGCTTCTCCTGCTAACCTCTACATCTTCATACTTTTTAATCTATATTTCATGCTTGCCTACTTTTAACATACACAGTTATGTTGTAATGATCACAGCAGGGATGAAGCATTGCTAATAACATTTATTTTCTGTTTATTAGTAATAATGATTAAAAAAATTTTCGTAAATTCAAAGGGAAAACGTATTTTTGTGTGTGTGTGGCCAGTTTATGCACTTTACTCTTTCAGAATCCTGTTAGACAGTCCTAGATCTTAAAGTAGAAAGGTGCAAACAGTGGAACTGCAATATCACAGCTCCGTCATGGATCATTATGAGACCCTGGGCTTTGCCAGTGAGGTGCTCTCTGTCTTGGTCTCCCCCTTTGCAAAGTAGAATTCATCCTCCGCTCTAAAATTCTGTGAGATCATCATATGGAAGAAAAATCTGAAAAGCTAAGTATCTGTTTCAGTCTGTCTCATCTCACTTTGAGTTTGGGTAAGGTGGGGCACATAGATTCTGTCAAACTGGACATACCTGGATTTGTAGAAGATTATCTGGTGATATTGAACTGGAGAGGATTAGCTAGTTCCAGTAAATTAATTTCCTTTAATTTTTCAGCATTAATCTCAGCTTTGCAAAACAATTCTTTATTTTAAAGCAGTGAAATAAAGAATTTCATATACTGCTATTCTCAGAAGTATCTTCCTTAAATGAATGTGTAGTGTGGTTGATGACCTCGAAGTAGCAGAGTGCTCCATAGCAGCCAGCAAAGTACTGCTTGATAGCAAAGCAATTTTCTCCCAGCCAAGTGGTGTGGCACCTTCAGAGTCCAGGAGGAAAGGGTATGACAGAGCAGTAACAGAAATATCTGCTGTCCAACCTTTACTGTCTTGTGGAGATAATGTTTTCAGGCTAAAACCCTTTAATTCATGAAGTCTTAGGGGGAAATTCTGACCACATCAAAATCAATGTATTTCACATTAAAGACTGTTTTTCAATTTTGAAACAACTCCCACAAAACAGTTTTTCAAATGAAATTGCTCTCATTGAGGATGGCTGGTGCTGAGATTTCTTTTCATCATCTATCTGCAGATTCTGACTGATTCTTCATGCAAGATATGTGTAACATTTTGAGTCACTGGAAAGATACTTTGATGACTAAATCAGAGTCTATCCCTTGAATGTTTTTGTTGTGATTTTATGTCAGTAATTATCGAGTATATTGCCAAAAATGGATTTCTAATTTTAATATCTCTGTAATGATAGTGGGGAAAAAGTTATTTTATCATAGCAGTTAATCCTTGGCAATATTTGTCTGAAGACAAGAGTGAAACACTTTATCTATGGAAAAAGGTTTATTCTGCCCTTTTCTAATGTCATCATTTCTCCCTTGCTGACAGATTCCTGTGGTTTCAGTACAGTAAATATGCATGCTTCCTTTTGCACCCAAGGCTTTGACAAGGAACATGTGGCCAAGTGCTTTCTTGGAGCTTACAGAAAATCTCTCCACAACAATCTGGGGATTGTCAATAGTGGGACTTTTTGTCCAAGAGGTTGTGAAGCTGAGACAATTTTCACAAGCGAATTTTAGAACTGATGTTTGTTGGAGAGGTTATCTTTAAATAGAGAGTGCTTGGTTTATCCTCACCAGATTTTTCTTATTATGGACTCTATATAAGCAACAACAAGTTTTATAGATTCCAGCATCTGATGTTAGACATATTTTTAAGAATTAAAGCTTCTGAAAGGACCTATAAAACTTTATTTGGCTTCAAATTTGGAATACTTTGGTGTTTAATATCCTAAAAAAGTTTGTTTTGTTTCTTTTAGCAATTGTAGGCACTCTACTGTAATCTTGGATGTAGTTGTCTGTACTTAGTAGGGAGGAAGATTTTAGGGACTCTTGCTGCCTCCCCAAGCTGCAAAAAGAAAAGGATGATGTTTCTGCAGGAGATGCAGTGACTGCACCACAGTCATAACAGAAGGAAACAGTGTTGTGCTAGTTTGAAGACCATGTATTTCTTCTTGAGTCTTTGAAGTAGGTTTTGAGATGGAGCCAGCAGGCAGCTTGGTGTCTTTTTCATGACAAGGTCTATAAGAAGGAAGACTGTATCTTACTGGATCTCAGTCAAAGTTATAAAAACGCTTACTCTAGAAGATATATATTGTGGGATTGTTTGTGATGTTCAGAAATCAATCTTTCATCAGTTCCATGATTCCCTACTAGATATTTTTTGCTCTGAAAAATGTGCAACAATAGAAATGGGAAGTCATTCTGGTATATGGGTAATTTGGGTTAAATTTAATGGTGTGCCATGAAACAAAGGACATAGAATTGACAAAACAAGCTGCTTGGTAATGAAGCAACTGAATTCTAGAAAATTCTGTGTTGTGCAGTGCAAACCTAGTAAATTGATTGTTATTGTCACAATGGGTCTAACTAAAGCCAAGTTTGATGAAAGCTATGATAGTCTTTAGCCTAAGATCTTGCTGCTCCTTGAAGAAAGATTTTACTGAGAAACAAATAACTAGGCTTTTCTGCCACCAGCATTTTCTTTCATCATCTATTGTGCAGATTTGAAGATACAGAGGGATGACACAGATGGAGGCACCCAGGACTGAGGGATAGACATATAAACAGGCATGACTCAGTGTCTGTAGCTTGAGAAGCCCAGTGGAGTTGGTAGTGAAAGGACAGAAATATTTTTCTGATTTTTCAGTTCATAAAATGGTTACTACAAGAAAGCATAACTATTAACCCCCTGCCCCCCCAACATAATTAGTAAAACAGCCACTGTGATATAAATTGGAATCAAGAAGGAAGCCTTTTACTACCTTGGATTTTTGCATTGGCAAACAATCATAGGGTAACTCTG
Source organism: Chloroceryle aenea (assembly GCA_013399075.1). NCBI lineage: Eukaryota > Metazoa > Chordata > Aves > Coraciiformes > Cerylidae > Chloroceryle > Chloroceryle aenea. The sequence goes on along the minus strand of VWZY01008559.1, from coordinate 163,346 downwards.
TTTAGAAGGACGTTAGGAGGTCCTGTTTAAGACCAAGGGTGTTGATCCATGTTTTTGCCATTAGTGAGCTTTCCTCTCTATCTAGAACAGAAATTTAGTTTCAGTTTGCTTCCAGTTTAGTTTGAGCCACTGCACTCACTGACTCTGCCAATTGAGGGTGAAGAAAAGTTCCCCTAAATGATGAAGAAGGTGCATGCAGTACGTGGTACATATTCACATCGCAGAGTCCAGGACCTCACAGCCAAGTGTAATTCAGATAGAAATGCAATTCTGAAATAAGAAGTCTGTGAGTCTGGGGATATTCCTCTGAGCAGAAATCACTAGCTGAACCAAGTATGTATTATCTAAGCAGGTTGTCTATGGTAAGACATCACAGAATGGCATAGCAAACGCTGGGTTTGTGTCTTTCACTGATTAAAACAGCTACATTTTTTCATCTGGTTATTGCTGGTGACTCTCTCAATAGACCACGGTGGAGCTGTTTGATTTCTAGTAATTTGTTCCTTACCCAGAATTCACTGGATGTAGATAGAGACCAAGTTTCTAATAGCATTGACTATGTTATTGCCATGGTAATAAGACATCTGATGTCAGCTTGGGAGTTTTTGTTTGTTTATCACTATGAATTTCATGACTATACAGAGAACAGCAGGTGAATGTGCCCGTACAGCTAAAGAGAAAACGATGTCTGCTTTTTATACAATCCACTACAAATGTTATATGGAATGTGCTTTGGAACACATTAATATGGCATCTGTAAGCAGTATTATAATTGGCAATATGTTTCAAATGCCTTTGGTGTTTGACTTGGGCAGGAGAGTAAAAGCTATAGCACCATGTGCAAAAGTCACTTCTGAAATTCAGAATGGAGTCAACCTTTACATGCCCATAACTTTCAGGCAAAATAAAAGAAAAATGCAGTCTATCACTTTTCTGCGAATGGCTAAATAAGAACTGAAAAAGAGAAGGAAGAATAATGGGATGTGATAGCAATTCAAGTAAATATCACTGCNTCAAATGCCTTTGGTGTTTGACTTGGGCAGGAGAGTAAAAGCTATAGCACCATGTGCAAAAGTCACTTCTGAAATTCAGAATGGAGTCAACCTTTACATGCCCATAACTTTCAGGCAAAATAAAAGAAAAATGCAGTCTATCACTTTTCTGCGAATGGCTAAATAAGGAGAACTGAAAAAGAGAAGGAAGAATAATGGGATGTGATAGCAATTCAAGTAAATATCACTGCACTGAAGGCAGCAAGGTTTGAGATCGAGAAAGAAGAAGAGAGGGAGAGATAGGAAGCTTTGGTGCTTCAGACTGCGAACAGTGAGAGAGGCACCAGTAAACCCCGTGCCAAAGTGCTAGNTAGCAATGCTGGTGTTGGTCTCTTTCCCAAATTACTGGGGAGAATTAATTAATTAATTAATGAAAATGAATCATGAATTAATTTATTAATTCAAAGATTAATTTAATTAATAAATTATTTCATGGTTACCTCTCCAATGACTCTTGCTAATAGCATTACTTTCATTGGATGGATTCTGAAGATCTTAAGAGAGGAAATTTTAAATATATTATACAATTGCTAGCAGGTTAAAGGCTGCATGAACACCTTTGAATTATTAGAAATAATCTAGGCAAGCAACACCTCCTCCTCTCCATTTCTAGCACTGCTCAAATGCCTACACAGTCCTATTCTTTTCTAGCCATTATGGACATATTAGGTAAAGGTACACTTCAGAAATAGGAAGCTATATTTAAGGAATCATGTCTCATTTCCTATCTCTCTGTAGGTTTTCAAAGACAGCATTGCTTATATTTAGTAGCCGTTTTACCAAGCGAAGAGAAATACTTCTCTGAAGAGAGGTTGCCTTCTTAAAATATGTTTCAAAATAATTTTCCATTTTCAAATACTATAAATCCATGCTAAGAAGCCATAGCAGTTAAATGCCCTTGCAAAGGAGTAAATGATGACTGAAACAGGCCAAAGGCTAGGGCATTTCAGGGAGTTAGTTACTGAGTTTGCTTCTGTATTTAAAGTAGAGATGATCTGATGGAAGTGATAGACTAATTCCTCTGCTAGCATGAATTTGCGTTGTCATATTGAACATTAAGAGGCAATTTGTATCTGTGTACACGCTGGCAGTTTTTCTCTAGGGACACCCTCTGGGGAGGAAGCCCAAAGATGATATAAATGCCTGTATATCTCCAGCAAGGCAGCAAGAAATGCTATCATGACAGAGGCAGGAGGTGGTCTAATTACTGGGCTCTGAGTTGAATCATGTGTGACAGTAGCATGAACTTAAAAAGAGGTTCCATCTGTTTCATATAACTGTGAAACCCTGGCTGAGAGTTGCACATGCCTTTGAGTGCAGCCCCAAGAAAGGGAAAAAAGGGTGACAAGGATGCCAGGGTATTGCAGGATTTGGGTATGTAATGGGCTGGGGGCCAGAATATGAAGGAAAAAGAAAATACAGTGAGGATGCTAAGGGCTGTGTGCAGCTGGTGGAGACATGGGCACAAGCTCATTGCTGCTTGTTTTTCTGAATTCTATGCAAGCAACACAATGATGTATAACTTCGGGCGGATCTGCTTTTAAGAAATACATAGAAATATGTTTTTTTCTAACCCTTATTTGCATTTTTATTTCATGTTGCCAAGTTTATTTCTCTCCGAACCTCAGCGATTCACCAAAGGCCATTTTACAAACACTATTCTAAGAAGTTCTTTCAGAGATCTGCCTATTACAACATTTTGCTTTTCACTTGTATGAAATGAGGAAGGAAAGGACTCGGGGCACTTAAAACTCCTTCAGCATCATCAGTAGTGAGTCTGTGGATTGCAATAGATACACACAGACCACCATGCACTAAATATTCTGTCTGTGANAGATGATATAAATGCCTGTATATCTCCAGCAAGGCAGCAAGAAATGCTATCATGACAGAGGCAGGAGGTGGTCTAATTACTGGGCTCTGAGTTGAATCATGTGTGACAGTAGCATGAACTTAAAAAGAGGTTCCATCTGGTGAAACCCTGGCTGAGAGTTGCACATGCCTTTGAGTGCAGCCCCAAGAAAGGGAAAAAAGGGTGACAAGGATGCCAGGGTATTGCAGGATTTGGGTATGTAATGGGCTGGGGGCCAGAATATGAAGGAAAAAGAAAATACAGTGAGGATGCTAAGGGCTGTGTGCAGCTGGTGAGACATGGGCACAAGCTCATTGCTGCTTGTTTTTCTGAATTCTATGCAAGCAACACAATGATGTATAACTTCGGGCGGATCTGCTTTTAAGAAATACATAGAAATATGTTTTTTTCTAACCCTTATTTGCATTTTTATTTCATGTTGCCAAGTTTATTTCTCTCCGAACCTCAGCGATTCACCAAAGGCCATTTTACAAACACTATTCTAAGAAGTTCTTTCAGAGATCTGCCTATTACAACATTTTGCTTTTCACTTGTATGAAATGAGGAAGGAAAGGACTCAGGGCACTTAAAACTCGTTCAGCATCATCAGTAGTGAGTCTGTGGATTGCAATAGATACACACAGACCACCATGCACTAAATATTCTGTCTGTGAAATACAAGCTTTTGATGCTTCAGTATAAGAGCTACTTAAGATTTCATTGCCCTATTATGAAATAAAACACCAAAAGCCCCTGACATGTGTAGAATTGGTCAGAAATTCACATAAACTGTTGATATCCAGAGCTGGAAGTCCATCGAGTTTGTCCCACAGTCCAATTAAGAAGCAAGATGTTAATAAATACATCATGTGTATTTAAGATTCAGTGATGCAGACTTAGCACAGCAGACTAGTGGCATTTCAGAGTCTAGATAACACCCAAGACATCTGGGTGGGGCTGGGACATATGACACAAGACCTAGGGAGACCCATGTCCCGTTAGTGAAGACAGTGGTATGCAATGAGTTGTAGTCTAATCACAGCCAAGGCACAACCACTACGTTTGTTATAAAATAATCTCAAAGATTCCCAGCTTCCATTTGAGCTTTGGTGATGAATTTTAATTAAAAAAAAAAAACCAAATTTTTTAGAATTGTAATTAGTTGTGCCAGTTTTGTCAGTGCTAGAGATGGCTGAATATGATGGAGTTTGTATCCCAGGCCACTTCTTCCTGGCTGTGTGAAACCAAATTTGAACTCTAAGATTTTTTCCATCCCAATAAGATATCTCTATTCTGAAGGAGGATGGGTTGTAGAAATCTAAAGATTTCTTCAAGCTTGTTTTTTTCCCTGTGATTATGTTATGTGTACTTATATTGTAACTGTTGAAGTTTTGTTGTGTGATGCTCTTGAGTGATATCTACCAGAACACATATGCCCCAATCCAGTAATGTGAATCAGTTTGATATCTGCTACTTAAGCCTCCTAATGGTGTATTAAAGTCAAGAAAAATGATTCTCCTGTTAGTGGCCAAGACAAGTTCACAAAGCCCTAGTATAGAGAACTGTTTTCTAATACAGATAAGGATTTTATAAGAAGTGATCTGTGATGTTTATCTTTTCATCACAGTTGATGTTGGAATTATTTTGGCTACGTTAATGCTTTGCATTATTTTGACAGCTGGAATTGAATTGATATTTTTTCCCCACCAACAGTAAGAATAAAGCCTTTAAACTACTCTCCACCTGTTATTTTTATGGGAAAAGAGTCCAGGCTTTGAAACAAAGTATTGATCATAAAATATTTTTTTTATATTCCAGCATGAAAGTGATGGAATTAACTTGCAACATCATAACTTGAGTATGTGACTATTTTCTTGTCTTGCACTGGAGTGATCTGCAGCCTTGTTATTTCTGCAAGATAGAAGCATTATCAGCTTCACTGAGAATAATTAAAACCTATTGCAGAGGGATGCACGGATCCTGATTTTTGATCAGGTGGTCAACTGATGGCACTTGTATTCATGAGTATTCTCTGGAGCAGGTTTCCCATATAGTCTGATTTTTCATGTTGCAGTATTAAATAATTCATAATACATGATTTCTTGCACCATTGGGTTTTTTTTTTAAGCTATGAAAGAAAATTGTATCCCAAAGAAGAGACTTATCTCTCTTTATCTAGTCCTCTTTACTCTTCAAGAAAAATTATAATGTGGATTTCTGATGGCTGGTTTCAGGCAATAGATTATTTTAAATTCTAAACAGAGAAAGAGATTTTAATTTCATTGTGAGAGCCTTCAGAATAAATTAGTTGGGGGGGGAAACTCAATAAATGCCTTTTTTTTCTATTATTTTTTTTAACTATCTCAGAGAATATCAAGGATAAGCAAAGAATTATTGACTGAGAAGACTGTTAGAGGTTTGGTGTCATTATTTGTTTTGCTTGGGTATTTTTGTGGTGGTTTTTTTTTTTTTTGTGGTTTTGTGTTGTTTGGTTTTGTGTGTGTGTTGCTTTTAGATTATTTATTTTGTATTCTAGCATTAGTTGTCTGTGAACAACTTTGACACCTATTCCTATTAACACAGAGGAAGAACTTTATCCATCTTTCACTCTGTTCTAAAGCTGCCCCTGAAGTAGCTACTATAATGTTCATGTGACAAAACCCCAAGCAGCCTTTCGCTCTCCCTCCTGGAGTAAACTGTGTGAGCTCACAGCAAGCAGCCCTCATTAACAGGTCAACTTCTCAGAGCTCTTCCTGCTCAGAGGAGCAGACCTCCTAAGGTGTTGATCAGCTCCTGCCAGAGCCTTTGTAGCCTGCAACTCCTCATTGCTCTGCAAAATCTGAATGGAAGAGAAAACTGGCAGGGAATTCCTAAAAGAACTGTATGGACGATAGCCTGGGTACCATAGAAACTACCACTGCCAGGAAAAGCTGCCTCTTCTTTGGCTTTGCCCTTCAAATACTGAGAATGTAGAGACTTGATAAAGGAAAGAAATTATGTCATTTGCATGTCACATGATCGTCTGTTTGCTGCAGCTCTCATTTTCTTCCTGTGTGAGATCAGCTCTGCACAACTAACTAATGGCCAAAATTTGTGTCTCTTTCATGATGCTATCTGATGAAATTTCTTCTCGGATCCTTTTATAGTGTGTTGCTTCCCATCCCTGGTCTTCAGGCAGGGAGATTACTCGACCTTCATGGCTTTTCTCATCATGTGAGGCAACACAAGCTGTCTTGTTGGCATCCTGCGGTGGCCATCAGCCTTGTACCTTCCTCTTCTCTGCTGAGCTGCAGAGGTTTTTGTGTTAGCAGGTGTGAGAAAGTCTCAGAGCAAGTGATCCCAGCCCTTGGCACAGAAAATATCTTTAATAGAAATATGTTATTCTGTATGCAATGGGATGACTACCAAAGTTTCTCAAGCTCTGTCTCTTAGCAAAATTCCATTAAAAGGATGCAAGGAAAAATGCCATCCAGACAATCAGGAATGAATCTAGCCTGCTAAAGTGCTGTTCATGTGCAGTAAGTTTATTTATTAGGGGAAGGATTCCCAGGCTAGACAGCTGTCTGCAGTGTGCTTTCACACCTATGCTGAGAAAGATAGCTTAGAATCCAGGGCACATTTCAAGATGACAAATAGCTTTCCAAAAAGAAACCATAAGCTTTTCCTTCAGGTCAGCAAACTCATGATCTGGAGGGAAATCTGTTTGATTTGCTGGTAGAAAGCATTTTCATTGCCTGTTGGCTGGTTTCTCCAGGGTATTTGAATTAGCCTAGTCAGCGTTGGATGAGGGGTCACCAAGGAACACTTCTGACTTGCAGCTGGTGGCTTTCTAGCTAAGATTCTTCAGCAGTGGAGTTAATTTGCAGTTGTTATATCAGGATGGTCGGGGGAGATTAACTGATCAACTCAGGAAGCATCTCAGATCTTGTTCTTTCAACGGCTTGTTGTAAGTTTCACAACGTGCAGAATTTTTTTGTTAACCCAATATCCTGAGCTAATTTTGAAAGAAGTTCTGCCTTTCTAGATTTCCTCCCACATTTCATTTAAATAAGTTATTCTTCACCTTTTGTTCCAGGCTACCGTGTTCTGTTAAATGCTACTTCAGAAATGACTGCCTTTTACTGATGGGTGAAATAATCTCTCCGCAAAGTCTGGAAATTATTTTCAGTCAGGGAGGTATTTTAAGCTGCTTTGAAGTGAGAAGTGCAGGATAAGGGGGATAGGCAGTGCGTGGGACTATGAAGTAGGTATTATGTGTTCTTTATTGGTTTCTGATACTTGGTGTCTTATGGGATTTTGAGCATGTTGCTTAATTTCTTGTTATTAACATATTTTTTTTCAGAAAAAAAGTCACATTCTTTTGCCACAACACACAGAAGAGGTTGAATGGAACAAACATGGAATCACAAACCTATTCAGTGGGACATACATAGGAAGTTCCCTGTGTGGTCTTCCTTTGGACACACATCTCAGATCAATCTAGCAGGTTTATCTGAAGTAATGGGCATGCTATCCTAACATCCCTTTCAGACACCAAGATGTCTTGCTGTTGTGCTCATGCTGCTTTTTTACTTCCTGTCTTTCAACAGAGGCATGTAGATGGGAAAAGCATGTTGCTGTTTATGATGGTGTATTATGATGGTGCTATTCTGAGGGGTATCAGAAGGGGGGTGGCCAGTAGGTCGAGAGAGGTTCTCCTGCCCCTCTCCTCTGCCCTGGTGAGGCCACATCTGGAGTATGTGTCCAGTTCTGGGCCCCCCAGTTCAAGAGGGACAGAGAACTGCTTGAGAGAGTCCAGCACAGGGCCACAAAGATGATGAAGGGAGTGGAGCATCTCTCTTCTGAGGAAAGACTGAGGGAGCTGGGGCTTTTTAGACTGGAGAAAAGATGACTGAGGGAGATTTGATCAATGGTTATGGATATATAAAGGGTGAGTGCTGGGAGGATGGAGCCAGGCTCTTCTCGGTGACGCCTGATGACAGGACAAGGAGCAATGGGTGGAAGCTGAGGTACAGGAAGTTTCACAGAAACAGGAGGAGAAATGTTTTCACAGTGAGAGTGACAGACACTGGAAGAGGCTGCCCAGGGGGGTTGTGGAGTCTCCCTCTCTGGAGATGTTCCAGACCCACCTGGATCTGTTCCTGTGTGACCTGGTGTAGGTGACCCTGCTGTGGCAGGGGGGTTGGACTGGATGATCTTTCGAGGTCCCTTCCAGCCCTTCACATTCTATGATTCTGTGGTCAGACAGTTACATGTCTTTGAAAGGACGTACGATGCAAACATCTAATTCATCAAACTATGAGTCTATGTGCTTCCATTTCCATATTAATCACCAGACTCTCTATCTTACTTTAATGAATGATTATATTTTATTCACTCACCTGTCTATGTCTCCTACGACCATGAAGGGATGTAGGTGCCTATGCCTAGAAGAGTTTTTGCTGCCCCAGAGGTCAGAGTAGATGTTCTGACACATACATGTCTGCTCAAGTGGGGATTGAAGACTGCCATCTATTTTTCTCTGCCATTTAGAAGGCCATGTAATTTCAGGACTTAAATTAAGAGTGACAGAAACACTGATTTCTGAGCACTGCTCGTTTCTGCCACGTCTGTTTTGTGAAAATCCTGTCCTGAGGACTACTCACAGGGGAAAGAGAAAAGGGAGGGCAACAATCTGTGTGAAATCACTGGGGTCTTGGTGGGTCTCACACAGTAATGTCACAGATCTCTAGCTTGCTGTGCTCAGTAACTGTTAGCTGAGATACAGTTGCTCTATCAGACTGCTCCTGGGTTTTAGAGGTGGCAATCACAACCCAGGGATTTATACATCTCTGTTCATGAAAAGTAATTTTGCTCTTGGGTCACAATACCCGTCGGCAGCACTACAGGCTTGAGGACAAGTGGCTGGAAAGGTGGCTGGCAGAAAGGGACCTGGGGGTGCTGGTTGACAGCCGACTGAATATGAGGAAACACTGTGCCCAGGTAGCCAGGAGGGCCAATGGCATCCTGGCATGTTAGGGGATTGGAGAACATGTCCTGTGAAGAGAGGCTGAGGAAACTGGGGTTTGTTTAGTCTGAAGAAGAGGAGGCTGAGAGGTGGTGCTCTCTACAACTGCCGGAAAGGAGGTTGTAGAGATGTGGGTGCTGGCCTCTTCTCCCTTGTAACTAATGACAGGACAAGAGGAAATGGCTTCAAGTTATGCCAGGGGAAATTCAGATTAGATATGAGGAAAAAATTCTTTAGTGAAAGAGTAGTGGATTGCCCAAGGGAGGTGGTGGAGTCCCCATCCCTGGAGATATTCAGAAAGCGAGCAGATGTGGCACTTCAGAGCATGGTCTAGTGACCATGGAAGTGTTAGGTAGAAAGCTGGACTTGATGATCCTGGAGGTCTTTTCCAACCTTGATGATTCTATGATTTGCAGCTCTTGTATTCTTAACTCAGTGGCTATGGAACAACACAATTCACATAGCCTTGCAAAATCTACATTCTTTGCTCTGATTACGGCATCCATCTCCTTATCTGGCCCAGACATATGCTAGAAGAAATACCAAAAATTGGTCCCCCTAAGAAACCTGGTGTTCACAAAGTCTTAATAAAATTAAAATGTAATCTCAATATCTCCTTAATGCTCCTGTAACCTCTATGCCTTTAATAGCCTGTACTATTTACTGCCAGTTCAGTTATTTGGTATAATAAGTAAGCCTCATGCTTTAATGTTTGCTATTGTCCTACTTTCCCAATCCCTTATAGATGCAAGTAGTATAAAATTTAAATAAGAAATGCTGCACGTAGCCATCACTACTGTTATCTAGAGGAAGGGAATGCCATTTCCTTTATTTAACCTGCCAGCCTCTATCCCCCTAGGTATATTTCTTTGAGTTAAAGCCAACAATGTTCCAGCTGTCGATTGCTATTGCTCATTAGCTTTGCAGGTATGTCAGGCTGCTGTGTTCTGCACTCTTGCTCAGTGTGGTCTTGTACTGGTGTCAGTCTTAGCCAGAATGAATACCAGAAAAGTTTGAAGATTGGAATAATTTATTAATTTATTAATATTTTTTTTAAATTATTTTTGTTTGTTTCTTTGAGTGTTGTTGCATTGTCTTGCAACAGCTTCTCCTTTTAGCACAGTGCAACTACTTCTGTTTGATCCTACTGCCAAAATATTGCATGTTCTCTTACTCTCCACTCCTATCATCCCTGTGTCTGTTTTTGTTTTGAGGCCTTGATTCTCTGTTTTAAGGCTTGACAACTTATAACTGCACAGCTTGTTATAATAGCCCGTAGAAAGAGCCTTCTTGATTCATGTGTATCAAAGTGCATGACTAAACCCTCACTGTATATTTTGCTGGTGTCTGGTATTAAAGTTCTTTATGCTTTAGTCACACGTAAAAAAAGTGATGCATTTATTTTCATAACTGGATTCAGCATCCTCGTACCACACTTTGGAGAAGGAAAGATAACAGAAGAAAGCAAATATTTCTGGTGACTTGCTGTGATGTGTGATCTGCCAGTCAAAGGAATTTAGAGTTTTCTGTTTAGAAGGACAGTGTTTAGAGGGAGGGAAAGAGGATTGCTAAAAGCAAAAAATTCAGCTACTTGCAACTCATTTCAAATCTTTTTTCCAGTCTGGTATGAAGCTTAGAGAGAAAGATCTCTTGCTCTCCATATGTTGACTTCACATGTGGATACATTATATTTGCATGCTAGTTTCAAGAATTTTCTTAATGTCATTTTAGTGCTTTTTAGTTTATTTTGGCAGAACTCTTAGATGGGTAACTACTTTTTTATTTTTATTTTTACCTTGGCTTTTATATATTTAAGTTCTTTATCAGTTTACTTTCTAGTAGTGACAATAAAGAAACTGTTAAAATTCTTTCTTTTTTTTTTTTCTCTCTTTTATCTTGATCTAAGGCTCTTGGGAATATCCTCCGAAGTGATGAGCACAGCACTTTTTCTGATTTGAAGTCAATGATTCAACATTAGTAGCTGACATGGTGATTAATAGCCACTTGTAAAACTTCCAAATACAGTTCTGGGTACGCTGTAATTTGCCTGAAAGGATCTCTCGGAAGTTCTGAATCAACATGCAAAGCTGAAGAGACAGCACAGTGCCCTCTGCTCAATTTACCAGATTTTCTGGACACTTTCTAACACTTCCTCGTTGCATTTGAAATCTTTTTAGCCTTGGTGTATTTGCTTTGCCTTGCTCCTGGAGCTGCTGAGCAGGTTTTAGTCTGTTCTGGATACCAGGAAAACCAGGGTTTTACTACCTTGGGGAAGCAGCTGGGTCAGCTGAGGTGGAATTTAGCTGCCTTCTCTTCCTGGCCATAGTTTGTCTTTTGATCTTTTGGCCACTCTTGCTAAGACTTCATCCTTTCCTTTTCTTTCTCTGTGATAACTGCCCAAGGAGTGTCATTATCTTTCCTAATTTCTGACAGCTCTTTCCTGTTTGAACATCTGTAACATGCTCAGGCAGTGTCTTCAGCTGCTGTTTGCCCACTGTGGTATAACTACCTGCTGTCTGGGTCATTGGAGCAGCTGGAAAACTGGACTGTCTTGGCTATTGCCATTTCCCATGCCATGGGTCATACTCCAGCCTCCTCAGCCCACTCATCGGCACTTGGCAGCCCCCAGCAGGAAAGCATGTCCAAAAACCAGTCTCAGAAGGGGTGGTAGATCACATGCCTCCATCTTTAGCTAAACTTCCTTGTTCTTCTGCTAAAGAAGAGCTCTGGTTTTTGAAGCACAAATGGTAACTCATGAGCATCGTAGTGGAATAATTTCTGTAGCAGCAGGGACCAGTGATGGCTGCACAAAAAAATGCCAGCATGGAGACTAGAAATATGTGAATTACCATGGAGATCAATACAAACCTGGTAAGGGCATTTTCAGCAGAACTGTCTCCTTGGCAGCTTCATCAAAATGAAAACTTTGTGGAAACACATCAGCTGACAGGAGGAAAATCTCAAAACAGATGCTAGCTTAGAGACTAGGATATTCAAAGAGAGCTACGGGGAAACCAGATTCATATCTCTGCCCTGAATATCATCTCCAGATTCTACTCCTTTTCTCTCTTGACTCCCTTTCCTTTTATGTAAAGTATGATGAAAGCTTTTGAAATCTTAACATTTTGGGCAGAGCTTTTTCCTGATCCAGCTCTTCTCTGGGAATATTGACAGAAAAACCTAATTTTGTCATTTATTATCCCTGATGTTAAATCCGGGGTTTTATCCCTGTATGTAAATATATAGCCATCAGGAGGGGGAAAGAAAGATTCTTCTAAAACACATATGGGAAATAGACTATAAACCTTTTTAATTTAACCTGAATCATGCCTTATTTTCCTTATTTTTAAAAAAGTAGAGTAGTGCTCTTTAGCACAGCAATTCCCATCCTATCCTGTGCAGTGTCCAGTCCCTTTGAGAGCAGGGAAGTGAGTGTGGCAGAAACCCAGGTGGCTATTATCTCCTTTCTATTTAAACTCTTTTCTCCCTGTAGCAGTCCTTGTTCTCACCTGCACATGTGTGGCTGCATCCAACATCCCACAGTGGCAAGATTAAAGCCCAAATCACAGGTGGTCTAATGGAAGGACTATGATATAAAAAGGAACATAACAGCCATCATTTCTGATTAAAGGCATAGAACATTCTGAGCAGCATGGAATTATGGAAGAGTGACAAGTTATTTTCTTTACCAGCTCTTTTAAGGCTTAACTGAATGGCAATAAGAGAAATTGATTATTTAATTAGGTCTCCAACTATTTGGATAATAAGAAAATAATTTATCATACTGGATTTAAGGAATTAGTATCACATACTTATTCTTAATTCTTTGCATAAAAAAACCCCAATAATAATTCAGCCATTTTGTCCATCAGTGAGCTTTTTCTTAAGTAAAGAAAGCAAGCAATGTTATGTCATCTAACACTAGTTAGCTCCAAGGCAAAGCAAATGAAGTTGTGTTAAGCACAAGCATCAGAGTGCCTGCGATCCTTCTGGAAATTAATTTATACCACAGGAACAGGGGAAGCTGTAAGTTTGTCTTCATTGCAGAGCTCAGATGAAAGATAACAAATGATGTGGAAGGAGAGAGTGAGTTGTTTAGGGGGAGAACAAGTCTCAAAGACTGAGGAGAAAAAGCTAAACCCTGTGGTTTGGGATAATCCTCAAAAAGTTTCCAATCTTTTGGACAATTAGTTGAAATGAATTGATTTTTCAAAGGCTTGCCAGATTCAACTCAAGCTGTTGAAATGTCAGAGGAAGACACGGGAATCTGATTTCACCCAGGAGGAAAACCTTAAAAAGTAGTCAAAAGCTCTTGTATTCACCCCTCCCTAGACAGCAATGACCTGAGCAATCCTGACAGGAATGAGCTGCTGCAGAAGTCTGAGGGTAAAAACATTTACAGCTTTGCAGAGCTGAAGAAGCCTCCAACCATAAGGGCTCCGAACCTGTCACCAAGTCCCAGTGTCAGTCCTTTCACAGCTCCTGGGAGTAAAGGGCTGCAGAGTCCTGTCCTCTAACCATGCTCCAGGAAGACACAGGTTGCCAAGAGAAAAGAGACATCTGTGGCAGGTGATAACTTGCTTTTAATGTGGGATCTAATAGTAGTGAGACAACAGTGCTGGATACAGATACAGGCCCCTCTGGGATACCAAATGGCTTTTCTGTGTCCTTTCTGGAAGGTGATATCTTCATGAAAGGAGGAGGCAAACATACTGCCAGGGGAGCAAGTGGAAGCAAGCTTAAGGCAGAGGCAGAAGCAAGTATTCTTTGGCCTCAACTGCTATATGCAGGGTGGAGAGAAGAGATATTAACTGAAAATTGAATCCCCTAAGGAAATGTTTTCAATTTGTTCAGCTCCATGACTGCATTGTTGGTGTGTCCTGTAGACCCATAAAGAGAGGAGATGGTTTGGTTCCAAACTGAGGTGGATAAACCTTTTCTTCTTTTCAGGAAGAGAGAATTTAGCAATCTGTAGCTGTTTGGATTGAATGCTCTTAATTCACCTGGGTGAATGAAAGTAAGCCTCTGCCCTTCTGCACAAATGTCCATTAAATGTTTCATTTCAGGAAAGCTGAAATATTCTCTCAGGAAGAAAATCTTTATTTTCATGCTTTTTAAACTCAGGTTTTCACTGTCACTTGTGAAATGGCATCTTTCAGAAAAACAGGAATTAATAATAATAAAAAGTACAATTTCCGTCCTGTCCTTCACAACACAGACACAACCAAAACCACTTCATTCTGAAGCCAAACTTTTAGCTTAGACCCAAATGATATTTTTCCTTTTTCAACTGAATAATAAGGAAAATACTGATTTCTTTTCAACCTTCTTCCTGTTTTGTTTTCTTCACTTTCTAGTTCTGGTTTGCCTTTTTTTTTTTTTTTTAATTAAGATGAACTACCATATAAAACAAATCACAGCTCAGTCAGCTCTCATTCCAAGTTTTAAGGTTATCTGGGAGACATTTTATTGTCAGGTAAGTCTATGTTTACAGAGATTGAAGTTCTTCAGGAACTGAAGTTCTCCTAGGACTCTGTTATTTCAGATAAGTAGTACTGTGTGAAAGAAATAATTCCAGATAACTGAAAGGCAAAACTCATGATATAAAAGAAAGGTATAAAGATAAAAGAAAGATATAAAAGAAAAGGAAAAAGATATAAAAATAAAAAGCTATAAGATAAAGCAAGACAGAGTCTCTACCTTTAATTTGTGTGATTCCTTTTTCTTCTCTGTCCAGTTCTGTTGGTTCACTGTGTTTCTTAACTGCAAAATCCAACCACTATTTTCTTATGACATTGCTTTGGAGGTGGAATTTGAGTTTGTTCCTGGATTCCTTCCTGCCTGGTAAAGGTTGGAGCTCAAGCCAACACATGCAGTGTAATGGGGACACTTTCCTCTACCTAGCCATGTGCTCTGCCAGGTTTGGTGACATGAACAACTGGTTTCATATCAAGGGCTACACACAACATTTGAATGATTTTTTTTTTTTTTAGTAAACCAAGCAGCTACCTCCAAATTGACAAAAATTGGTTTTGTAAAGTGGTAAGAGAATGTTGAATGATGGTTAAAGGAAAAGAGCTCTGAGGCTGCATCACCTGCAGGCAGGAATCTAAATCAGCATATCACTTTTAATCACTCACTGGAAAACCCTCTTTCTCTTCCTCTGGGAGAAGCCCAGGCAGACTAATTCCCCACTTTTAACCCTTGTTGTTAGGTACATTGAATGAAGCAGTGTAAATCCTCTGAAAATTAACCTTTTTTTTTAACTTTGTGGAGAAGATTGGAATTTCACTGGCCAGGATTGATGGCAGTTGCTCTTCTGGGAGCATTGCAAGATGTCCATCTCTTCTCTCAGCAATTTTCTTGTTTTCCCCTTGATAAAGCACATATCTCAAATAGCCTGTTCATGTGGTGATCGTGGTGATTGTTGACTCACTTCAGTGCTTTTTGGGTTGGGTTGGGTTTTTCTGCAGGTTTGGTTTTGGGGGGTTCTGTTTTGTGTTTTTTTTGGTGTGGTTTGGGTTTTTTTGTTTGTTTGTTCATTTGTTTTTTATGTGTGGTTTTTTTTAATATACATTTACTTGTTCTCTTTCCAACAGCCAGAGAAATTCTGAATTAAAACTTATGCTTCATTTCCCTGGCATCCCTATCAGACAAGATGAGTCTTTCTGGATTTAAGCATTGCACAAGATACGAGCTCAGTGTTGTCTGGACCAAGTCATGTTCCTTTCACTGGTCATTGCCTAAATAAACCCACAGCAGTGTCTCTGTCTTTGTGCTACGTGCACATGTTTAAGTGAGCAGTAAGAGAAGGAAAATAAATCTGAAAGACTGCTCATACTCCATCCCCTGGAGAGTGGTGATGGCAGATGTTAATATTTTTGTCCTCCTGGAAGGCATGAGCTAACAGTGGGTACAGAATCTTCTCATTTCCATGGCAATGAATGTGTTCTGGAAAAGTTGCTTTATATCATATAGTTGGAGAGTACCTTTTATTTCAGGTTTCCTGGAAAAGGTTTTATTAAGCAGATTATTTTGACACTTGCTTTTGTTGCTGCCTAAATTACCATATCAAAGCAGCACTCTCCACAGTGTGCACAAGAAAACAACAGCACTGTACATGGTCATACTGAGTTTATATTAATTGTTTGCAATGACTACTGTTCTAAATTAATTTCAGTGCCTTTTCTCTTTGGATAACGTATTTTTGAAGAATTGTTGAATAATTTACAAGACTCACATCTAATTAATGTGAGCAAACACCAGGAATCTAAACCCGTGCTACTAGCTATTCTTTGGTGTTCCATTAGCCTGACAACCACTTACAGAGTTTCCTCTGCAAAACTCTCTCTCGCTGTTTAATGGTAAATAACATTCTAAGCAACATTCCTGAACTTCAAGGGTATTTTTCCATTAAAATAGGCTTTGGTTTATATCATGAAATGTACAAGCTAACATGCACTGATGATCATTGGGGTTTTAATTATTTTTTTACTTTGGGAGTATTTTGCACAGTTGTATTATGAAGGATACTGCATCAGCAGGAGCTTGGAGGTATCTCCAGCTATACACTTGCCATTCAAAGCAATTTCTGAGGCCAGTGCTAGCTGTTAAGGTATATGAAGTATTTCCTCTTTGTCCATTCCCAATCCTACCTGTTTGGGTAAATGCTGCGTGGGGCTAAGGTGTGAGAACAGTCTTTTGACATCACGTTGAGATCAAAAGTCACTTCTTCTGTCAAAGTTTCCCTTGGATGAATCATTTAATCTTCTCAGTGTAATGGCTCCCCATTTGCATATAACATTGTACAATTTGTCTTTTGTATGTTTTGTGTGTGGTTTGGTTTTATTTTTTTTTCTTCCAGATAGGAAGTGTAAGCTAGTGATTGTTTCATAAAGGTTTTTAAAAAGCTGAACCCCATGGAAAGGCAGGCTTTGCCTGTCTTTTGTTACTATCGTTGACATCAAAACTCTTCTTTCACAGATGTATGTGAAGTGTTACTGACATATGTGCTGAAATGTAAAATCTACCAATTTACCTGAAGTTATGAGTAAGTTGGTAAAGGTTTTTATGCAAGTCATCTTGGCAACAGAGAAAGTACTCTTCCCTTGCTTGCTTCTCATTGCATGTCCAGAGATGTTGGCTTTTGGTTCTTGCTGTCTCATAATTTAAGCATTAATGCTTATACACTGAATCAAAGGCATCAATCTGACTTCAAAGTAACCAGGGAATACCCAATAAATACAGAATTGTTTGGAAAGAAAAAAAAAAAAAACAACCCAGAGCAGGATTGATTCTTTCTTTCTTTCTTTCATCTGTTTATTTTGAAATTTGTTTTCACCATGATGTAATCTGCTGCACTTTGGTGTATCTTAGAGGTCAAGTACACTTCTGCAAAATGAATATATGCAGCATGAAGGTGTTACCTTGGAGTGAATAGGAAGCCCTGGAAGCACTGCAGATATTTAACAGATGGTGTGATGTCAAGCCCAACATTTGGCTTCAACTCTGCCGGTTTGGGTGAGCAACTTTGCTTTCTCCATACTTTAATATCCTCTCATAGCTCCTTAGGAAATGGTTTATTTTGTCTTCTGTGTTTGTAAAATGCATTTCAACATAATGTCCCTTTTCATTTGGAGTGTTCAGGAGCTAATAAAGAAGGATAAAGGAGTAATAAATTCAGATGGCACATGGCACTGTTACTTGTGACTTTCACAGACTGCTGGAGAGAATTCAGAAGTAACATTGGTGCTATATAAATAATTTATATAATCCTCAGACCAGTTGTCCTTTCATGAAGCAGCAGTTCAGGGAGCGATGTCACTTCATGTCTTAGTGAACACAGGTTTTTACAACACATAACAAGACTGAAGTCACTGCTGATGCTAAGATACCCCATAGTAGGTGGCAAAGAATTACTCTGGTATTGCTCAGTTTACAGAGGCAGGGGACTAATGTCTCCAAGTTCTTGCCTAAGACAAATAAGAGCAAAACCTCTGAAAAGCTGGTATGATCTCCATGCACATCTTCTGTCTGAAATGCCATCGAAGAATCTCTATGATCAATGAGGCAGTAGAAGATATATCACCTGTCCATAGCTGTACTCCCAAGGATATCATTAAGAGATAAAAATGTGGTAGTAGTAGTAGTAACAGTGGATCTTAGGGCTCTAACTGTGCTCTGCTAAAATCAAGAATCCCTTGGCTCCAGGGAACCCTTGAAATTCTGTTTTAAACTGTGCTGCATCCATGACTCAAAACAACCAAAGCCAGAAAATGCAAATGTTCTATGAAAAAGTGAATGCTGAATTTTCTGAGAGAAAAAAAAAAAACACAAAACCAAGCTGCAGGAATACAAACAAATGGCAACTTTAGTATTGAAAGTGCCCAAGTTTTGCCAATTTCAAGTGCAGCTGTGCTATTTCAATTAGATTTAAAGAAAATAATTTCCTTTAACACATAGTTCTGCAAACTTCAGAACGCTGTAATAAATAAATAAATAAACAGCCCCAGCCAGGGAGCACAGATGCCACTTAATGTGGCAGTGTATTAAAGTTTACAGTTACTTCTTTTAGACTCTTCCCTGGGGTCTCATGTGTCAGCATCCTGGAGGAGGAACTGCAAAGTCTGATTCACTGACGTATTAGACAACATCTGTGCTGGCTGCCTTGGATTAGAGATGCTGAATCAAAAAGAGTTTGATCTGCCTTACCAGCACTAAGCTGACACGAGGTTATACAGCTTTAGGTTGTTGGCTTTTTTTATCCATTTGTTTGGGATGTTATGAGTCAGCACTGGTTGGCTTTTTCCGTTTGGGATTCCCATTTTCCTGGGCAGGATATGTGGTGTGAAATGTGTTTGGCTCTAGCTGTAACCTGCAGAGGAAGAGATCTGCATTTCTGCAGGCTGGAGGAGGAGCAAAGGGGTAACTCAGCTGCAAAAGGGGGGTAGCTTGTCAGGACACCAGCTGCTTCACGTGAGGTTAGGTTGGGTTTAAGGGTAAAAAAGCTGATTCTAAAGAGATCCTGCTAATGAAAGTGCCTCTAGGTCATTTTCTTGTCCAATGGAAACTATGTATTAAACAGGAACCACTGTGTCAGTCCAACCTTGCCACCAGTCAGTCATCCATCAGTGTAACCCTGGCACAGGAGCTGCCCATGAGCTGGGAAACACAGAATAGAATCAGAATCATTAAGGTTGGAAAAGATCTCTAAGATCATCAAGTCCAACTCTCTACCTAACATTCTCATGACCAGCACCCTCTACCACATTACCATGGCCACAAGCAGATCAGCAGGCACAGGTTGGTGTCCTCAGATGCAGGGAAAAATAAGTCTCTTGTAGCAATTCATATTGTAAAAATACTGGGGACACGTGCTTCCTTTGGTTAGAGCCACACTATTGCTTTGTATTCTGTTTTAATCTATAACAAACCCCCACATAATGTGTATGTTCATTTCTAGAATTCTATAGGATATACACTCATCTTCCTAAATATAGGGATGCATATTTATGATCCCTGATAGCTTTGGGCTCTGCTTGAACTTTCAGCCAAGAGCAAAAGTACTTGGGGAAAAAAATAAATTATTTTACTTCTTCTATTTTAATTTTATTTTAGTGTAAATAACTGCAGGATTTCTCTGTCTAGGAAAGATGTTAATAAGAAGGGGTGATTTTTTTGTTTGTTTGTTTGGTTGGGTTTTTTTTGTTATTTTAGCTTCCAACTGACATTGCCCCCTTCTCCTAAAATCTCACCCAGAAACAGAAAATACAATTTCTAACCATCATATATAATGACAGGATACAAGCTTTAATGGACCACTTTGTTTTAAATTATTTGGATCTTTGAATTTTTGAATCCTTTTATTCCTGGGAACCTCAGTATAGTATTTTCTGGAATCAAGACCCTGGGAACTAGCAGATAGCAGCCTTACTCTGGAGGATTCCATACACACTGATGCTGAAGCTGAATGAAGGTAAAACACAAATGTAAACCAAAGGGGCTTTTTTTTTTCTTTTTGTTTTTTAATTGATCACTTGGATAATTAATATCTTTTGGTAAACCTTTGACATATGGTTATAATAAGGAGCAGGAGGCTGCCATTACCTTCTGAACATGATGATAAATTACAGGAAGATTCCCTGTTTTTCCATCACCAGAGGATGCTAATGGGGAAAGCAGCATCAATGCCAGGTTTCACTGTGATGCTTTTTGCTTTGCTTTAGATCTTCTAACCAGAAACTTCCCAGCCTTTGTGATAGCTGGCCTCTGTGAAAAGTTTTAAGAGCCAGTTATAACAAAAAGCTGTGTTTCCTTCTGCCCAATTCTGCTTTTGGGAAATCTTACAGAAACCATAGTCCATTTGCATGTACTTCTGGAATCCATTTACTGGATTAGTGTCTTAAATCAAACACATTAGCTTAAGGAAATACCTTTAGCTAACCTACAAGCGACTCAACACAGAGAAATAGCCACCCTGAGAGACCTTTATCAAGCCTGTCTTGTCATTCTGGTTTAATGGCTTGATCTCTCTGCTTCCTTTGAAAGTTCAGAAAACGGCTTATGTTCTGGTTCAATGATTTCCCCAAATCTGGTATTTCCACTGTTAAAATACACTATCAAAGTTTTACATTCCGGTGTAAATGCTAACTGATGGTTTTGTGAACTGGACACAGGAGGAACAAGCTGCCAGAGACCCATATTTTTGGCTGAGAGTATTCCACTGACTCGGTAGCAATCAAAATACAATCTGGTGCCCATCTTGACAGATCCATAGCATTTGTGTGACATAGGCAAATGTCAGCTTGGGGTTCACAGCCAAAACACATTTAGCTCACAGGAGCAGGAAGCCTAGTTGTCTAACCCTTTGTTCTTCAGCTAGAAATACACTTGAAAAACTGGGCTGAGATGTACAGGGAAGTGCTCATAGTATCAGAGCCCTTCCAAAGGGCTGCGTGCCCCTCAGGTAAAGGAAGCAGGGAATCAGCTCCTGGTGGTTTTGAAAACAGGGTACAATATCAGAGGCTTAATGTTCACCTCTGATGAAAATGAAAATTGATTGTGTGAGAAGAGAATTTTGCTGTAGCCAGAGTATTGGTGGGGACTGGGGTGATGTATTTACTGACAGAAGACAAGCCAGAAAAAAACAGAATGTGCCTCACTCATTTATATAAAAATATAAACCAAGGGACTTAAGGGACTTTCAGGTTATTCATGTGATTCCTCCCTATTGCATTCTTTCAGGCTTGTGGGTTTTGTTTTGTTCTTCAGAAGATTAGAAAGCATAAGGAGAATCAGATGCCTCCAAATTATCCACCTGTCCTTGGAACACAGTTCTGCCCTTGATACTTTACTGGAAACTGAGTGTGTGGAAAATAAAACCCCAAATTTCAACCCACTGCAAATTCTATGTTAGAATAGGCAGGCATAGCTATTGTTATATTTGTAAAAAGAAAATGGAATTGCACCACTCTCTCCTATTAAATAGACCATTATTTTAGAAGAATGATAACCCTTCATTTTTTTTCACAAACAAATCAGATGCAAACAACAGCAAATGGGTATTTAACTCCATGACAGCATCAACAAATCAAGCATGATACATCTCAGTGCAGTTTTCTCCTACATGTAACTCTGTCTGGTTTTCTGCCTAAAAAACACGAGCAGCAGAAAAGTAAAAGAGGGATGAGTCTTCCCTAAAGGACATGTTCTGGAGGAGTAAGGGGAGTGCAATAATGCACCAGTCTACTCTCACCCAGATGTGCTTCCATCTTTATAATGACATGTATGGAGGGCTCTTTTTTTGTCTTGTCTGGTTCTAGAGCTCTACACTCACCTGCCAGGGGGAAATCCTCCCAAGATGAGCAAAAGCAGCAGCTCCTCTGGCTAGGTCCAGTCAGTAAGACACAACTATCTATCAGGTACTGTTTGACACATTTTTAAGATTCCTAAATTAAAAAAAAAAAAGAAATCTCAGGAGGTAACTCTAGCACTAATATAAATATTTCTTTAAACTGCTTAAATATTCTAGGGCTTTGTGTTTTTTTCAATCTTCTTCATATTTGGCATCGTGGACAGAAACATTTGTTTCTCTTAGCAACAGAGGCTGTGACTAAACGCCCTGCATTTCCCTTCACAGCCAAGGCCTGTCTCATTTCCTCTCTGCTTCTCAGGAAGCTCTTGTTCAAAACATCTAGAGCAGCTGGTATCTCAAACCACAGAGGACTTGCCTACTTGACCGCAGAGGTGTCCTACTTTTGGCTGGAATAAAGTTAATTTTCTTCCTAGTAGCTGGTACAGTGGTGTGGTTTTGATTTAGGATGGGAATAATGTTGCTAACACACGGGTAGTTTAGTTGTTGCTAAGCAGCATTTTCACGAAGTCAAGGACTTTTCATCTCCTTGTCCTGCCCTGCCAGTGGAGGCTGAGAGTGCACAAGAAGCTGGGGGGGACAGAGTGAGGACAGCTCACCCAAATGAGCCAGAGGGCTATTCCATAGCATATAATGTCATGCCCAGTATATAAACTGGGGGAGTTGGCCTGGGGGGACCAGGATGCTGCTCAGGGACACTCTAGGCATTTTGGTCAGCAGGTGTTGAGAATTGCATTGTGCATCACTTGTCTTGAGGTTGTTTTGTTTCTGTCTTTTTTGGATATATTTATTTTCATTCAAATGATAATAATTATTACTTCATTTTATTTTAGTTATTAAGCTGTTCTTCTCTCAATCCACAAATTTTACTTTTATTTTTCATTTTCTGATTCTCTCCATCCCCCTACAGGAGGAGAAATGAGAGAGTGGCTGCGTGGTGCTTAGCTGCCAGTTGGGATTAAACCATGACAAGATGACAGAGGCATAATCAGCTTTTCGTTTTCCTTTTTTTTAATTTATTATTTTTTCTACATAAAACAAAGCATGATTTAGAGAACTTTCCATTGCAGTGGGAAATCTGGGCTCTTGTAGAGTGTTGTATATCTTAGAAAAATAGCAACCAAAAAGCAGCTTTTTTTGGTTTGTTTTTTTTCTGTCATAATCCCCTGTGGTGTCAGAAGTTGTGATAGGATGTTTGTTTGATGGTTTTGTTTCTACCTTTGGTTCAGACCTGGAACAGGCAATGTATGTGTTTAAGAGAGGTCTCCACCTGACCTGGAAATACAGAAGCTCTTTGTCATAGGTTACAGTTAGCTTTACATGCCCTGCAAGACCAAGGAACGCAAGAGAGCAATTTGGAGAGCTCTGTGTTGGTCCCTTTGCATGCAATTTACCTCTACACAAAAATATATTGAAATATATGTCATTTATCTTCCACCTGTTTGAGCATTCCCGTCCCAGCATTTCATTGCTATTCATGAAACTCAAAAGCTTGAAATTCTAAGACTTGATTTTTAATTTGAAATATGAGTCAATGATACCAAAACCATCAAGGTTACTAACAGACTGTCCTCAGTGTGAACAGTAACAGTGCCACCCAGTCAGGAAATGTGTCTTGAAAGAATAATGGACCCAAGTCCTTACTCACTCCCATCACTATAAATCAGGAGTGACTTCAATTAAGTAAGAAGAATTATATCTGTGAAAATTGCCATGAGAAGAGAATGAGATCTGCTTTATTTACTTTTGGAGCAATTAAATATTTGAAATGGGTATTTTTGGCTGTATATGCTGTAATAGGATTTTAAATTGTCAGAATGAGTTCAAATCACTGTGTTTACTATGCATAGGATGTTTTTAATGGTGTACTTGTGTTCTTAGTGCTGTATATTTCTCCTTATAGAAAAACAAAGCAGAACATCATGATCACCAAACCAGTTACAACAAAATGTGGCTGCTCCTTATATTTGTTTGTGTATAACCATACATTGTGAAAGACAGATAAGAACAGCCAACATTGCTAATAAGCCTAATGTGAGCGTGGTTGTTAATATACCATGAAAATGAGTGTCTCTGCCTCTCTCTCTTGGAATGGAAAGACACATTTTGCAAAAGGAAACAGAGACAAATCACAGAAAAATTTATTGGGACTTTACCCATCCCTCTGCTATTGTTGATAAAGGATTTGTTTCCTCCTTGCCCAGCTGTCTTCTGCTTCACCTCTGTTATGCAGTCCACAGGTACTGAATTGATTTTACTTAGATCCAGTCAGCTTTTTGGATCAAGGTGCATTCAGAAAAAAGTAGGGCACTGATTTTGGCTTCACTGGACCAAGTGGTGCTTTAGATACTTGAACACTGGTAAGAAATATAAATCTTCCTGTGAATGTGGAATATATTACCCCTCTGAAATGGTGATAAATTTTTGACAGGATTCATGTAAAGTCCATTTCTGAACTCTGCTCATGTTTTTAGTGACCTCCATCTATCATGGACCATCATGTGTCATGTCTCCAGAGGTGTACGTGCAGGGAACTGAGGAAGCTGCTGTGGAGACACGAATTTTTGTTACATTTTTATGAACAATATGCCTCTCTCTGTATCTCTATGTCCTGTCTTAAATCTTTTAGGACTATAGAAGATGTCTCATTGAGATATGGTCCAGGCTTGATATAGGATGTACTTTTTTCCTTTATTCCCCTATTAGTAATAATAATCACCTGTCAGCACAAGGATTTCAGAATTTCTGGTTTATTTCCTTTAGATTTTCAACGTCCGTGTCTTCATCTTTGAAGCCTTTTGTTTTTTTTTCAACTACCAACTACCCAGATTTACATGATTAGCAGTATCTGTGCTAAAGTAAAAAGAAAGGCTGAATATAAAGGCATGAATACCTATTTCCTCCGTGGCTTTAACACTGATCTTTTAAAAATGTGGTGTATCGCCTGGATCAGAATATACTGGATTTTAAGTGCTTAATGATAATTGTGTATAAGAATCTGCATGGCCAGATGGTGGTCACAGTTAATCCATGAACAAAGACTGTTTTCCTTCATCTCAAGTTGTAAAAAAGCCCCAAACAGGAAAAAAAAAAAATGTAGTTTGAAGGGCAGGTTGGCTCTCTGCCCATCACTTTGCCCAGTTGTTCCACTTTTGTTTCTCATGTTTCACTACAAATTGACTCTTGTCTCATTCAGTAGTAATTCATTTTTGTCTTCTGTTGATCCATGCCAGTAGTTCTTTTAAATATAGTGTTTTGATCAGGGGGAAAGGAAGCAAACAATCCCTATACACATATATATATACACACACACACTTGAAATCCATCTTTCAGCTTCTGGGGTCTTGAATTCTTCTTCTTTTTATTCTTTTATATGATCTGTTTTGTTGAGTTAGTTAGCTCAACACAATTTCCTTCTTTTGCTTGCTGTGTGGTGGGTTCTTCTAAAACCACTTCATGGAACTCAGGGAAAGAAATTAATTCCTGGAAGGCAGAGTGTTCAGAGACCTGTATGATGCTGCTGGAACAGAGACTGCAAACTGTCCAGGACAGACTCAATCCAAAACAGGTGCATGAGGGGGGAACAGAAAGCAAAAACAGCAACAAAACCCAGTGATGTCCATATTTTTGTCTAGTGCTGGTTTAGTAAGAAAAGAGTAAATTTCTTTTTGTTTTCAACAGTTCAAAAACCAGAGCTGTACAGGTGACATCGTAAGTTTTCCTCATTTCACTTGTCTGGTTTCATACAATATTGCTTTAGAAATTAATAGTGACCTTTGGTGCAGAACATTTAAAAAAGCAATGGAAAGAGTCCCCAGTAAATAAGTATAGCAAGATGTAACTGATAGAGTAACTACAACATCCCAGTAAGTAAAACTTCCAAGCAGTATTTTCTGCTGTGGGCTAATTCCTCAGCACTCTGACCTAGAGCAGGTGTAGGTTAGGCTGTGTATTCTCCAGCATTCTCATGTGCACTTAGGAAAGCTTGTCTCAGAAAAGAGATACTTTGAACCTTTATTTTTTAGAACATCCTTCCCCTGAGGCTTCAGTTTTCCAGTATTATACTGACAGTTACATCAGGTCTACAGATCCTGGTATACAGGACCTGGCTTAGGAGGGTACAGAAAAGAAGCCAGAGTCACTGGGCAGTAAAACAGCAGATGAAATTCACTGTGAGCAAATGTGAAAATGGGAAGCAGCTTCACATGGGAAAGAAACAATACCTTGCTTTATTTCTAGATATGTGTTAACTTAAAACCTCCTCCTCCTCCTCGTTCTTCTTCCCAGGTCTGTGCAGAAGGCTCTGAAGGGGAAGGCAAGCAGGAAAGGTGTTTTTCCTGAAGGTGTGACAGGAGAAACTCCTCTGCCATTCAAACTGGGGGCCTTGCCTGGGAAGGGACTGTCTAGTGGGGTGAGCAGAACGTGGGACTGAAAGGCTCATTTCAGGATGGAATGAGTCTGATAGGGCTTGGAGCTTCAGGAACGTACGCTGAGCTCTCCCCAGTGCTGCTCAAGCTACAGGAGCATTCAAACCTTGCAGACTGCTGTCCTGCACCCTGCAGACATGTTCTCCCTCATTGCTTGTAAAAGGTGCAATCTAGTGCTGCTCTAAGTCATTGGCTCTCCTGTTGCCTTCAAGATGTATTTGCTGAGACCTGTAATGTCTGATTCAGAACTGCCTGACCCTGGTGGGAATATCTGACATCAGTGAAAATGGATTTGCATATTCACAGAAACCTGGAAGCACAGGTTTCTGGGCTGATTTTGAAGAATAATTCCAATTCAAGAAAGGTTTTTGTTTGTTTGTTTGTTTTATGCTAACACTACAAAGCAGACTAGCAATTAGGATGAGATAATTCTCTGATAAGGAACTCTGCTTCCATGGACTGATTGTGATTTGAACGATGCTCTGAAATCTGTACTTGCTTTTTGCTTCATATTGGGTTTCAATCCATCATAAAGCAGCACATTCCCACTGCTTCTTCTCAAGAGCTTGCTGACAGATACAGGAATAGTTCAGAGCTGCTCTGAGCAAGGGATGCTTTTCTGAAGGAGTCTCTTTCTGTGGGAACTTTCAGCAGGAACTGAAGGCAGAATGTCCTTGTGTGGTTGCCCAGGATAAAGGGAAGGGTGTTGTTCTGCCAAACACATATGGTAATTCATGCAAAAAAATCATCACACGGATATTTTTGAAAATGTATGAAAAATATATGTGCAATATGTCACCTTTCCAGGCGTGGTGCCAGTGTACTGAGTTCTTTAGGGCTTTTGTCTTCTGCAGAACATCAGAAATTAAAACAGCAAAAGGAAAACAAGAAAAAGAGGGAAGAGGGAGGGAAAAGAAGGGGAGAAGGATAATTTTTTTTTTGGATAAAACTAAGGGTCTGACTTCTCTTTTCTCAATGCTGCATTGTGCTCTTCCTTGGTGTGGAATATGTGGTCAGGCATTTTGTGAAGGATTCAACTGTATGTTGAGTTTTCCTTCATGTTGATTTTAATCTTGTTGCAGTCAGGGTGCATGCTAATTGCAACGTGACTGCTGTGCCAGGTCTTGGCATGCTCTGCATGTGGGGGAATTCAGCTGGAGATGGTTCTCATGGAGCTGATTTTCATGTCTGGGTTTTTTTTGTTCTTCTGCAAGAGCACAGAACAGTTGGTGTGGAATGCAGAAACTTGCTCAGAAACCTTTGTAGTGGGTTAATACCTGCAGAAAACATTTTGTTGACAGAGGGTGCCCAGCCCTTTTCCAGTAAAATTCCAGTTCAAAATTTTTATAAACTACGTTTAACATCTTTGCCTTTCATAGTAGGTGTTTGATATTTAACTGGAAGTCCCTGGGTTTGCAAAAAAGCCACAGCTCCTTCTCCTGTGTATTCTAGTTAACTGGGTTATAAACTATTACAAGTTGCTGTTTCTCTTCCACATTCTTGTATCCCCCAAGAATATTATGGTAGCTAACCTAATTAGTATATGAATATGAAATACCCCAAAGAGCTAAAACTTCGTTTAGGCAAAGTATCAGCAATAACACTGCATGCTACCTGAAGCACACCATGCGGAAACAGAGCATCACTACCAGTTTTAGGGGGAACTGCTGGGCTCACCTATACATTTGCTGCCCAGGGCATATGACCCCACTAGTCTGCCACCCACGAGACTCTCCAGTGGCAGTGAGGACAATTGAACTGAAGGAAATAGCTGAGTTAATATAATTGTAATAGCACAATTTGATTGTTTGTGAATTTCTCACTTAAAAAACCTCACAGTATTGCAAACTGAGAGCAAATGGATTTGTAATAATGACCTCAAAGTTAGAAATTACTAGGTTTATGGTTGCCCACTGAACCATAACTCTTCCCCTACCCTTCCAAGCAGTCCAATCTCTAACTCCACAGTGGTGTCCTGTCTACTTGCAGTAGAGATTTTTCACATAAACAGAGAGAGGGAAGATTTCTTGGGCCTCTCTAATTCTGGCATATGCTAACTTTCAATTGGGTGACTTTGCTGTGTCCTTTAACGTGGCTATTTTTGTGTGTGTGTGTATAAATTAAAAATAGCTCTATAGAGATAACTTTAAAACCCTGGAGTATTTAATAGCAAGCAATTCCTTTCTATAAAAATTTTATAACAACTTATAAAATGTAATCAACAGAGAATTATGCCCCCGCTTTTGAATTCTTTAGGTGGTTTTAAAAATAATACTTTAAGGATGTTGGAAATGGCAGCATGAAGTATTTATTTCCTGTTGAATAGCTACTAAAATAAACTATTCCAACTATTCATATAAAAAATATGAAAAGCCTACCACTGTTACTTATACTCGAGTTGTATGAAAGCACCTTCATTTGATGGGATAATTGCTTTGGCATATACAAACAGAATTTATTTTACTGAGATTTAAAGATTAAACACCAAAGTTCTTCAGAGCAAGGTCTTAACAATGTACTGGTTTATCATGCCTACGGTCAGAGGTGTTCATCTCAAGGCACGTTATGAGGAATGTTAAATATTGGGGTTTTATCTCACCTTTATTTGATGTATTTTTTTTTTTATTTTCAGCAAGCAGTAAACACTATAGTAGAGGCCTGATCTAAAGAAGCTGTGAAGAAATACTTTTTAAAAATAGCTTTTAAAAATCTATTAAAAAGTGTGAGAGGTGGTGGAATGAAGCTTAAAATGCTGTTTAGGTAGCAGGAAAAATAACTGATCTGTTGCCAACAGATAAAGCTCAATTGAAAGAACTTTACATAATCAGTGGAGATGGTAAAAATGTCAACTGTTTTTAATAGTTTTAGGGAAATTAGGATGTATTTCCCCAAGCAGTATTTTTCCAGGAAAGTTATGGATGAGGGATTTTTCAGATATCCAAAGTTAAAAGATGCTATCCAGTTAAAATTTCCTCATAATGAAGCCTAAAAGTGGTGACCAGAATGAAAAGCATTGTTAAAACTATTTTAGCCACAAAGCAATGTTTTGATCCAAGGCAAAATAAATCAATAAATAATCTTTCTGCTAAAATCTCTTTATGAAGCTTGCATGTCCAAAAGTATCATCTTTGACAGACAGAGATTTTGGGTATTACACTCCCAAGTCTTTGTGGAAAGCCACAGAGTAAATCTGTAGCAATATAACAGATCCCTACAGCTGGGCTGTCTGATGATGTGGTGTGCTGCAAAAATTACGTTATCACTACCCTTAAACAAGGCAACAGCATAAAGTTGCAATATAAAGTCAAACGTAGATAACCAGGGCAAATGCTCTTCCACATTAAAATACTTTGTTTCCCTTTATCTGCACAACCCTCTTGCTTTCGTAGCATGCGTATTTGTAAATGATGAATTTTAATTAACAAATGCTAATTACTGTAGATCAAAACAAGCCCCCGAATGTTTAGAACTAGACTTTAAGTCTAACTTGTTGATGTGAATATGAGGCATATTTTAGATAATATTTCTTGTGCAGCTAAACTTTGTCTTGTTACTGGAATTCCTGTCCTGTCAACTATTGTCTTCTTAACTCTGTGATCTCCAGGGATGATTTACGTACTGTGTGTATCTGAGATGAGTTAGGAAAAGATGTTCAGCAGTCTTGACTTGTGTAATGTTCTGAGGAAATGCCTTAAGTGGGGGCATAAAGAAATGGTTAAACACCACAATTTGACAAACTGCTACTTAGTCCTTTTACTCTTCTATCTGGGAAGGGAAACTGTGCTTCAAGCAGAGGTTTTTTGTCTTTGCAAAGCCCTCTCTTCAAAGCTTTCTTGCTATCCATTAAAAAAAGAAGTCACAAAGCCCCTTCAAAGGTTAAAGACTAAACAGGTTTGTGCTGTCACCTCAGCATTGTAGAGCTCAATTTTCCTTTCAAAACAGAGCCCCATTCTCTTTGCAGGCTATTTTGACCTGAACATATGGTGAACAGGGTCCTACTAATCATTTGCTGGCTGCAGCTCTCCCCAGTGTATCAGTGTGGACATGCTGCTGACTAGTCCTCCTCCCAGGAGCATGCACAAGGGTCTTCTATAACTTGCAAGGAAAATCTTACAAATTCTGTACTTTCATTAAACTTTTAGACTTATCTGAATACACTGGTCGTGTCTAAAACCCAAAAAGTATACAATGGGATCATCTTTTCTGTTCTTTTTCTGTTTATACTGTTTAACTGTGGGCAGGAAAGGCTTCTTCCACCTCACAGTCCAGCAGATTGGTGTCCTGTCACTAATACCAGCAGGATCAGGATTGCACTACAGCTGTCCTTGGCCCTCTCTATCAGGCCAAAAATAACATCAGTGCAAACTAGTGGTGCCAAGATTGTAGCAAGCTATAATGACATGTTTTGCTGGGAAATTGATGCTGTGACTCCAAGTAAGAATGATAATAATAGTTGTTTGGATGGTGCTGGTTGCATGGTAGAGAAGTGCTGCTCTGTGTCCTTCAGAACTCCCTGGGTATGTAACTAGCTTGTCACTGTTGGGATGTTGGTTTGCATTTAGAAATCTCCTTATCAAATACAAAACTGACATGAGTGTAAACACAGTCTAGTCCAGTTCCCAGTGGGCACCATTCCAAAACCAAATCACTTGGCAGACCTTGTGGAGTTAGTAGCCTCTGTTTAGTCAGGTTTCCATGTATGACGATTGAGAGTGAGAAAACCTATGTGTTACTTAAGAACAATACATAAAGATATATTAAAAAAAATCATTGCCAGTCTCCTTCTGCCTTGAAAAGAGATAAGTAGAGAGAGTGCATTTGCCTGACTTGACTCCACAGTCAGTGGAGATCAGTTATTAATTAGTTGTGTGTTTCAGAGAATATTACCTACCGGGGCTCCTCTTCCCAGGTTCATTCTTATGCAGCTGTTCAGTGAAAATGAGCAGGGTTTCTATCCTGACTTGAGATAAATCTTGTTAAGCAGTAGTTTGTACTCTAAAGGGCTTTGAAAAGCAGGAAAGTACTCATGGGATTTTTCCACTTGCCAGGCATTTGCTGCATGCCTCCCTACTGCAGTGAGCAGAGACTTTTGTTACTGCTGGTCAAACCCCTGTTATTTACACCAGCTAACACCTTTTCAACAGGATATGGAAGCTTGTAGATCGCTTACCAGCCATTTGCCATCCTGCATGTCAAAAGCTAAGAGAAAAAAGAAAAAAGCGCAAGGATTTTACATCAAAAGGTATTTAAATAATATGTCACAGTGATGGTACATCTTGGCTGCCATCCCTCTGCTGGAGTGACTGTGTCTAGCCCCCTGCTAGCTGTGATATGGTTTTATGGTTTATCAGAATCATAACTCTATGTCTATTACCTCTATTCAGAATTTGGAGGGCATGTTCAGTGATGATGCATAAAACAAGAGGAGAGTTAATGTTAGAAATAATGTGAAAGCAAACACGTGTATTTCACAATTAATGATCTTTCCAGGGAGGTTTGAAAACTAATTTAAAATATTAATCTTTACAATTGATTCTCTTCAAGTGGTGATTGGCTGAAATGGGCTTTTCACACACTGAATCCAGAAGGAATATTACAATGAGGGGAAAGAAACTGGATAAAACAGGTCAACTAGATTAGAAACAATATTCATGGGTTTCATTTGTTACCTCTGTGTAACTCTTGCAGAAATGGCATTAATGAAAAATAGGAACTTTCTGACCTGGCAGAGATATCTAATAGAGAACAAAATAATGAGGAGACCCTCTAGGACCCTATCCTCAGCTGTGGTAAATCCATATAACTCTGTCAGTGGTGAACTAAAACACCTGAGGATCTACTCTTTGCACTTTGCCTATTTGGTGCTGCTAAGTTTTGTCTTTAACAAGAAAGCAACTTATTAGTCAAATAAAGGATATTTTTGATATGTATATTTTTCTCCCCTGTGTAAGCAATGGACTAATAAAAAATATTTCTAAAGTCACAAAATAGAACGTTCAAGGAATGGGTAAACTCAGAGAGAAATGTCCCATTAGCAGTTGTTTTCCTTTCCTTTTCCTGTACAAAAGGAAACAAGTTACAAATGTGCTGCAGATGGGGGCCATAAAACCCCCAAACCAGGATGCTGACCTGAGATCCATCACACTTAGTGCTGCATAAATCCTCTAAGCATGCCTGGTGGAAGAAAAGATCCTTCTAACCATAATGTTTTAATTTCAGCCAAATTATTGATACAGGATGAAATTAAGTTGAGGATAGTGCACCAAGATCACAGTTCTATCTCTAAAGCTGCCAGATTTTTAATAGCATATCTGAAACGCTAGTTACAGACTCACTATGAACAAATTCATGGCTTTCTTCCAAGGCAGATTACCTCTCCCAGCATTTGTATCTTTCTTCTCATATAATGTAACAACAAAGCATTAGTCATGCAAATATCAATATTTAATGATTATATGGTTAATGCCTCCAAAGTACTTTAGAGAGAAAAAGTGCTCTATAAATCTAAGTTTAGGATATTTGCTCCTTGCCTTATCTTAGTTGGCTACAGAAGGGCTGGGAAGTAGTTCACGTTATCTGGAAAGGCAGGTACCTGACACTAGTGGTCTGTGGTGTAAAATATCCAGTCCAGACTTACTGATCTCTGGGACAGTCTTTTCAGTCACTTCAGCTTGCTTTGGAAGTTTGCACCATAGAAACAGCTGTATGGTAATAAGTGGACGGCTCAAATCTCAAAATATACTAATTAGGTTAAAACCAGGATTGGAAACATTTGGCCAGCTAATTAAATTGTCCTAATTGGTGCTGCAGATACCATTGTTACCTCACACAATTATATAAATGAAGATTTACTGTCTAATGAGGGACTGGGGAAAGCAGATGATGGTAGAAAAGAAAAAGGTCAAGTGCATTTTTTTTCCTGAGTGTTAACACTGCTCTTTTTAAGTGACAGGTGAATCACAGCCACTTTTTCATAACTACCTCTTTTTTATTAAAGAGTTTCTTTTGCACAGGTCAGCAAGAGTTAAATGGCAACTTCTGAAACAGTTGCTGAATAATTAAGAATCATCTGTACATGAGTAGTCCAATGGATCTGGCCATAAAGAAAAATGTTTGTTTGTCCCAAGTCTCACTTGCTCCTTTTTAGATTTTGTATCTGTGTGTTACCGGAACCATTCAGGTTTAACTAAGAGATAAACCAGAAACAGAGCAGAAGTTGTTTCCTTAGGTGTCATTTTTGTCAACATCATTCTCAGTTGTTTGCTGGCACGTAGCACTTTTCTCAGCCGTTAGAAAATGTAGGGAGAAAATATCCAATTCACATATTCTGGGAGAAAGTTTATTTCTTAGGATCCTAAATTTTGCCACTTAGAAGACACGATGTCTTCTTTAAAATTCTCTGCTTAAAAACCTTTCTCTACTTTCAAACAAGCGTCAAAACCTACTCTCCAAAATCCAGTAATATGTGTTTAGCTTTGCCTATGTGTTTAGTTTATGCATAAATCTCCCCAATTCTTCTGAAACTTGAAAAGGTGTTAACGTTTTTTTGTCAAAATGACAAAGCCTGTATCAAATTGTACGTGCAACCTTCTCCACATCACGAGGTTAGCTGTTTGTGTAGCATTTGCAGACACAAAGTTGCCTGGATGGGTGTCTAGAAGCCCAACAAAGCACAGTCCTAAGTGATAGGAAGATTACAGCTAAAAGTAGAATCTGGTAGCCCAAAGACACAACTGGTAGGGTGGGAATGCCTGGACACTGCAGAATATGGGAATGGGGAAAAAATCCTAATATAGTTCAGGAAGAAAAGACCAGGGTTGCCTTGGAAGGCTGGAGGGCAGGTTGCTTCTCATTGTGTGAGCCCAAGCAATGGCTATGCAGAGAAGAGAGCTGCTGTCTTTGGTGGACACTGGTGCAAAACACTGCCACCTTTAGAGTGAGACTGTCACATTAGCTAACAGAAGTGTGACAGCACACAGCTGTCTCTGGCAAGGGGATATGCAGTCAAGTCTGCCATGAGTTAAAGCACAGGTTGTATTTTTGTCTCCTAAGTATTACTGGAAAAAAAATCATCATTTGATGTAACTGTTGAGGTTCATTTCAACCTGAGAAATATGAGAGCATAAGTAAAGAAGGCAGGTAAAGTAATTGTAGCTTATTTCCATTGGATTCAAAACTTGTTTTTTGCTGGGTGACATAATTTCCTTGTGTTTTGCAGACACCTATAATGGCTACATTCTGTTCAAAGTCTTTGTCTGGAGAGCAGATAGGATAATGGAGAAAACCTCTCAGGTACCCCAGTGCAGGCAGCTAATGGTCCTGCTGAAGGCATCGAGGAAGAGTTCCCCGAATAAAAGAGTGCTCTCTTCTTGTTGAATACTCACAGCATCTTGAATGCAGGATGCTGAGAAGTGTCTGCTTGGACCATGCTGATGGTGGTTGGTTATAATTACTTTTAGGCTCTGCTCCATGCTCAGAGCTCAGTGCTCTGGGTGGAGGAGGCAAAACAAATCCCAGTAATGCAGGAGGCTGCTATTTAAATCTATTTACATAATTTTGCCATGTTTTTCCTAAAATGTTTCTGTGTGATAGAAGATATCTTTCCTGAGTGGTCCTTTCCTAGAGCTAACTTGGCAATTTTACTGGAAAGTCAGCATTCAGGGGAAAAGAAAAGGACCCCCTATGTGAGACTGGGCAGATGGAGGTCAGAGCCATTCCTTGGAGGCGAGAGATCAGGGGCTGCGTGGCCCTTCAGTGGGTGTCAGCCTGAGTGGGAGCAATGCCAGCCCGTGTCCCTCTGCACCCGTGTCTCCCTCATCCACCCCGAGTACTCCTTGTGCTGTAAAATTGTTTCCTCCTCAACTAGGACAACTTTGAAGAATGTCTTTGATTTTTGGAAAGTTGGGGCCCTGTGGGAAAGCAGGTCTGTTGCTTAGTTACATTACAAAAGAGAAGAAAGGAAACCAGCATCGCTAATGAGGTGTGTGGCACAATGAACCAATTAGCAATTAGGAAAACCCAATAACTTGCCTTGGGATTTCTGCTCAAACTTGTGAATAATTTGCCCCATCTTTTAAAGAGTAAGCTGCCTTAGCGTGAGCAAATCAGTGTATCCCCTTGTCCTCTCTGATGGCTGTTAAACAATGTCTGTGTTTTCAGACTTTAGACCTGAAGAATTTGGTTCATCCGGAGATATTTTTAAAAAGGGCTTTGGTATGATTTTTACTAGACAGTGCTTGCAAACTAGCACTTGAAAAAAGTGTGAGTTTTGTAAGGGAAATTGTTTCTATATAAGCTGACATTGGCTGAAAAGTAAAATTAGGAAAGTTTAGGTGAGGGAGAAGAGAAAAAAAAATCTACCTTTTGTTCATTGAAGGATGTGCAGTTATGGGACAAAGGAGGACACATTTGGGATTCAATTCAGGCTCAGGGTTAGAAATGCTCTTTTCTAATCTGAAGCATACAGGTGAGAGACATGCTTTGTGTCTTTTATGCCTGCCATCAGAACAGATTCAGGTGCATGCATAATGCATGAGGCAAGAACCAGAACTGATGCAGAATAATCCATAAAATATGAAGCCGATGTTATGAATAATTAAAGTACAAACACTCAGAACACCTGCTTGCAGCTAATAGGATGGGTTGGACTTGGCCTATAAGAGGGATAGAAACATGAAATTGAAACTGTCCTTCCTCCCACTTGGGTGTACCCCACTCTGTGTGCTGTGCGTGCTGCAATGCACAGCTGCCAGGGAACCCCTCGGGGTTTCCAGATCCGTTTGGGAAAGGACTGAAGACTGTGACTATCCTGTTCTACAGCTGCAGGAGGCCATGGTATCTGCTTCAGAGAGAAATTACCAGCGTGTTTCCTTGTTATAATATTGAAGAGGCTGAACTTTCAGTCTCCTGGTAAGTAAATGCCACTTTTGTTTAGAAATGGCGAAGGAAGATTAATTATTTAGCTTTTATCAATAATGTACCCACTAAATAACAGCACCCACATTGACACTGAATCTGTGACAAACTTTCACAGATCCCCTGAAGTATTTGAGTGAAGATCAAGGTTTTTCTAACTTGCAGGAGATGAATACTTTCTGAAGTTCCCTTCAGAGAAGAGAGACTGAAGTATCAGCAGAAGGGAAGGTCACATAAATAATTACTGCCTGTATGGTTTGTATGCTAACCCACTCAGGTGGTGTTAGCATTCTTACCTGGTACTTTTATGATCTCAGTGGAGATGTTGGGTCTATTATGCTAGACATCGATCACAGACCAGAAGAAAACATGCTTCTCCTAAAGAATTAGCTTTAAATAGAGGGGGTGAATGGTGGGATATTTTCTGCAGGTAAATGGCCATCTGATTTAGCTGAGTAAAGCTAGCAGAAATGGAAAGATTCATAGCACAGAGTAATTGCTCTTTTACCTGAAGCAGGGAGAAATAGGTTCTATCATTTTAGGGAGCTTGCAAAATGTGTTTTACTTTATATCTCTTTTAGAGTGATTTGAATAATGTAAAAGAGCCTCTGGGCTGTGGTTTAGCTTTTTGTGACTATGCACATATCAAACTACAATATACTGGGTTTTATAATGCTGGTCTTATGAAGGAGTTCTAGCTGCATGCACAGCAGTCTTACATCTTTGTTATTTAAAAAACTCTTCTTCTGATGTGTTGGTTCCTAAGAAAAGTCTGCTGTATTTTTATTTCATGGAGACTACATTGCTGAAAATACGGAGTTTTAGTGTACAAAATCACAGTGCTCTTGCTGGATCACACGGAGCGTGGACTGAGTTGCTCAAGGGATTAGGTGGGTATGGTATAGATGAAACAAGGGAAATTAGACCCATGGGTCACTCAGTCTGAGTCAGCTAAAGAGGCAAAGCTCCAAGAGCCCAACCAAAACAGTCCTTGCAGTGACAGTTTGGAGGACATATCTGTTTACAAGAGGGACAGTTTTCCTGTGAATCAATTTCTAGTTTTGCCATAGGCTCACTAACACTGCCTCTGGTTTTGTTCTGTGTTCTAAAGTGCATTCCTGTTTACACTGAGGTATAGACATTAGACAAAAAGAAGTCATTTGTCAGTTAATTCTAGAATTAGGACAACAGTCCCACTGGAAAATGCTGCCGTTATGAAAATAGTACTCAAATGAGCCTGACAAAGCATAAAATGATTGTGTGTGATTCTTCAGATTATTTTAGCATCTTATTCTGCAGAACCAAAAGTTCTGAAATACTTTCTGTGGCTTGTGCTTTGAGTCAGGTATCGACAAATTACCATTTGTACTTATCTCTTGAGGTTAGATTAAATGCTGAAATATTTAACATGATTTATTGTTAGGAAACAGCCAATGACTCGTTCCTCCCTAGAATCAAGAAGGCATTAAATTCTGGGGTGCAATGCATTCTCCACAGACCTCAATCTTTAATAAGGCTGAGGAAGCTGTACAAAGCTTTCAGATACCATCAACTTGTGGTGTTAAAGAAAAAAAACAAAACCCAGCAACAATCCTAAAAGTAAACAAACTTGTATATTACTTGAACTATCTTTAAGTTCCTACCTTGATTTTTTAGTTCAGGAATCATTGTTCTCAGTGGTAAACAAATGTTCTTCCTAACTCTGTCACACTTCCTTCCCTACACCAGAAATAAGGAGCTGAAGGAGCACTGGGGCATGGACAACACCGATTATGCATCCAGAATCTGTCCCACTGGCCGATTGAGGTATGTTTTTGATTGTCAAGCCCTTCACTGTGTTTCAAATTTTTTTGTCAGGAGACAAATTTCCTGGAGTTCTGGCCTCCTGAGAGGGAGGAACAACTTCATCCATTAGAGGTGTTCAGAAATGTGTTGATGTGGCACTTCAGGACATGGTTTAGTGATCATGACAATGTTCAGTTGACTGTTGGGCTTGATGATCTTAGAGGTCTTCTCCAACCTTTATGATTCTATGTTTATGAATTATTTGTCCTCTTTCAGTAAGGAATTGAAAAATGACATGCTGCAGTCCTGTGACTTCATAGAATGGTAGGGGCTGGAAGGGACCTCTGGAGATCATCCAGTCCAACCCCCCTGCCAGAGCAGGGTCACCCAGGGCTGGCCACACAGGAACAGATCCAGGTACATCTTGGAAGTCTCTAGAGAAGGAGACTCCACAGCCTCTCTGGGCAGCCTGTTCCAGGCTCTGTCACCCTCACAGCAGTGAAGTTTCTCCTCATGCTGAGGTTGAACCTTCTATGCTCAAGTTTATACCTGCTATTCCTTGTCTTCCTACTGAGCACTACAGAAAAAGAGATTGGCTCCTTCCATTTGACACCCACCTCTCAGATATTTATAGACATTGATAAGATCCCTTCTCAGTCTTCTCCTCTCAAGACTAAACAGCCCCAGTTCTCTCAGTCTCTGTTCATAGGGGAGATGCTCAAGTCCCTTAACCATCCTTGTAGCTCTCTTTTTCTTCTGAGAAATGTATCTGCGTGCAAAGAAAAACCATGCTTATTTTGGCTTTCAGAACCACGCTTCTCACAACATCCACACCATCTGATTATGCAGTTGATGGATATTCTTACGATCTCACTCACGCTATATATGGACTGACCTCAGAGCTGATGAACTTACCTCCTATTAACACCTGGGATTTAATAGACTGGTCTCTTGTTGAGTCATTTTGTTTGAAGGACTCGCAAGCCTGCTGCAGTAGGAATCTTGTATGCTGTGTATAGGCTCCTGGACAATGTTCTGATACTAATACAAGGGTACGTGGTTCCAAAAGAGACCTTACAAAATCATTCAGTAGATCTTGCAGAGCACAGAGTTTTAATTGCTCTGGGGATACTGAGAGAGAATGGCATTGATTGACTAAGTTTATGTAAATTCACCAGGCTGTTAATCTAATATCTAATTAAGGGACTTTATTTTACTTTTTGTATGAGATCTCTGTGATTTCATTAATGGTATTTTCAAAATCCCTTTTCTACTGATTTTCATGCACCTAAAAGATATTAAAAACATTACCTTAAACAGAAATGTTTTCTCTCTATAGCCAGTTTTTGAAACCTGACAGTTTCAGGTAGCTAAATTCTGAATTAGCCACAAAGGAAGTGGTGGTGAGATATAGAGGACCTGAAAGGAGAGAGTCTCACTGTTCATGACAAAGGTGAGTTTATGTTGTATCAGGAGAGGTAGGATAGGGTTCTTTTTGCCTGAGAGGTCTTCTTCCCCCTTTACAAAATCCCTTTGTAGATGGAGGTAACTTAGTGAGATACTGAACAGCCTAAAGAAGAGAGGTTAAAGTGGAACAGACATGGAGCTGAGGCGGTGGGATGTTCTCCCGAGAGTGAGATGGCAAGTGAGAAAGATGCAGTAGTACTTTGAAAGAAGAGTTTCCTAGCAGAATTACTTTCTGTCCTGCAGAACCTCCATGTTACAGATTGTAATCCTGTGAAAAAGTGAATTTTTATGTTGGCGTCGGTGGATCGGGATTTGTCATCTCCACCTGCATGTGTCTCTGTCTCTAAGAGTGGGACTCTGAACAGGGGCAGAACGGACTAGTCAGAACTGTGAGGATCTCCTTTTCCCTTGTGTGCCCCGAATCAGAAAAGGATCAGTTAGCTGTGAACTTAATTCACAAGGAGACTCTGCAGACTAAGGGAACACGGCTTTTTATCTAGGGAGAGAAAGAGCTGACCAGGTAGTTTAACAGACCATGTCTTCTACCCTTGAAATTTTTCTGCTGAAAATGTAGTATAACTGGATATTTTTGGAAAAATAAATTACTACCACGGTGCATATGTCACGGTTGGATACCACATTATACTAGATCTACCATCAATTTTTAATGAAAAAGTTTAAAAAAATCTAAGTTTCAGACCATGTTCCAGGGAGAATATTTTCCCGAGACAACTGTAGCAAAGGACACGGAAATGTCAGAGAGAGTAAATTTAAAGAGGGTATACAAAGCTACAGAACCATTTCTGGCTAGACTGGCTGGGGAAAGGACATATTTTGCATTGCCTATGGCATGAATAAAGTGTAAGGCTAAATACCACGTTACAAAATGCTGGAGAGCCATTGAGAACTGAATAATACCATAAAAACACATAGCTGATATGAGTAACAAAAATGGAAAGATTGTCATATCCAAATTATTTACTTGTTTTAATAGATAAGGACAGAGATGCTTTGTACTACATATGCAGCAATAATCTTTGGTATGAAGGATCTAGTTTGTAAATAACTAAACAATCATTTTTACTACTTTAAGACCAATTATTTTAAAACTATTTGAATTTACCTAAATATGTCAGTGAATGCAGCTTACTTTTAAAACTGCTTGAAATAATAAGTTCAAGGATCAGTATCAAGGGGATCATGTGAGTCTGATCCATTAAATATCCATAAGGAAAAACCCCAGCTGTGCATGCTGCTACTATCTAGGCAGGCTCATCACATAGGAAGGTTTATTGAAATTCATCTGGGCTCTGGCTACCATCCTTAGCATGCCTCCAATGTGTGGCATTCAATTCCAAAACCTTTCTAGTTTGTTTCCACTAGTATATGTCCCTGATGACCAGGCAGGCTAAGATTTAAAAATCAGCCTTGCATAAAAATAAAACAAATGCAGAATGACAGGCTCTTCCTGTGGACATTTGGAATTGTATTCGTATGCAGAAGTGTTAGTTACTACCTTTTCCTCTGATCTTTGAAGTCATCACAACTTTTTGATCACAGACTTAGAAGCAGTGTTACTAGGCAGAAAATTTGGTCCCTTGCTTAATTAATAAAAGTTGATTAAAGTTTGTAGTACAAGGTTAGTGATAATGGCATAAGAGAAAAGATGTTATTTAGTTCATATCAGCATCCTGGGCAAATAAGTGAGATGTAGAAAATTCAAGGATAGTTTCCACCCTCTGCAAATTTGTGGAAAAAAGCTGATAATGAGCAGAGTGTAGTGTGAGCTGGGTACATCTGTGTGTACTGGTATTAAATGTTCTAAAAGACTATTTCAATAAAATGCTTCAAATTACTGTCTCTTTTTATGGTCCAGAAGTATCAACAAACACCCAGGAGAGTGTGTTGTTCAAAACAAAGGTGCCATACTCACTTAGCACAGATTTCATTTGTGTAGAAAGAGATGAGCACAGCAGCACTAATTTCATCTACTGAACTGATAGCATTTAGGAAGTTTTAATTGTAGACCATAAAATTCCCCTTAGCTCCTGGCTCAGTTACTCTTGGATACAGCATTACAGGGTACAAGGTCTGCTCCAATGACTCCTACAAACTGTAATGAGGCAAACTGCATGAAGATGATTCTTCTAGTTTAGCATCTATCTTGTTTTTCCTGAGAGAGGGGGAAAAAAAAAAGAAAAAGGAAAAAAAAACCTCAGCATCCTGAGTTCTAAAACAGTCATGTCATGAAATCAATTCTGCAAGTGTCAAGATGTCAGACTGGAATTTTCTAGGGAGTCTAAGAGCATTTACAGCTCAAATCCCATTGAAAACCTACCCTATATACTCTAGACATATTGTAGAAGCTCCATGAAAACATCTGTCCTGGCAATGTGGGAATATCCTTCGGAGAGAAGCCTTTGATCTGAGGTCAGCCTCTCAATGGGGTAGCCACAGCCTACGCTTCAGGCAGTTAGGTAGAAGTGTATGTAGCAAGACAAATGTAAATTACCCCTTTCAAGCATCCCAGTCAATTAAGCAGATTAAATATGAAAATATTCCATTAAAAGAAAAAGCTTCCACACTTCAGCTGACGCTCACCCAAGTTACTTGAAAGTGGTTAAGGAGAAAGAGAATGTGTTCATACAGCCTGTCTTTCAGTATTTCATCAGGCAGAAAGCCTTTAGCTGAGACACCACCTATCTTCTTTTCTGTAGTATTTAAAATATCATCAGAGCAGAACTCCAGGATCCTCTTTTCCTCAAAAATGTGTATTTGTATATAGAGAAAAAAAATATAAACACATATATAAAACAACTTTTCTTTTTTTTTTCCCCTCCTGAAATTAGTCCTGAAATTATGATCATACCTTGATTCTGTGTTTTACCACAGGGTGTTGTAGCTCAAGTATTTCCAACTCCATCTCTTCCTTTATACAAGGTTTCCACCTTTGTCTGCATCTTCCATGTTTCATTGCATTTGCTTGTACACGGTGTGGGAGAGAGCACGGGCACACTTGGATAGTGTGCTTGCTTTAATTAAATAGTAGTATTTCTTTTCCACCTCCCAGGCACCTGGGAATTTCAGAAATGACCTGATAAACTTTGTAGGTGCATCTCGATATGCTAATTGGTAATATAACCTTGTTCAAATCTTTCACGCCTTTAAGTTGCATTAAACTGAAAATTGATCAGCACCTTAATTTTATCTGAATCGTGCCAAAATCTCAAGCAACATTTGGTAGCCTTTAATTACATTTCATTGATTACTGCTGAGAAAGGATAATTGTAAATGGCTAGAAAAGAAAGATTTAGGCTTGCATTGCAATTCATTTTAAGCATTGGTCTCGTACGTGCAATGTTAGTTCTTTACAGGGAGAATACTACTGAAAGAAATGTTTTTTTCTCTACTTAGTTTCTGAAAGTTTTTCTTATTTTGCAGGAAAAGAAGAAAGAATTCTGATTTCAGTGAAGTATACCTGCTGAGGT
The DNA here is from genome assembly GCA_013399075.1 of Chloroceryle aenea. Classification (NCBI taxonomy): domain Eukaryota; kingdom Metazoa; phylum Chordata; class Aves; order Coraciiformes; family Cerylidae; genus Chloroceryle; species Chloroceryle aenea. The sequence continues at coordinate 120,482 of VWZY01008559.1, read as the reverse complement.
TGATTGTATGTCTCTGAGAGCTATGGTTGACTCAGGTTCCTGTTTATTAGCAATCAGATGCTTGGATGTATCCCAAAGAAACATCTTATGCAATTCATTTAGTGATTGGATGAAAAAGTTCTGTTTATGCAGCTTCTTAGTTCATCTCCTCCCTGTCTGAGAGTGGGGCCTTTATTCCAAAGCTATGATTGGTACTGCAAAGAAAAAATATTCAAGAGCACTATGTGCTGCATCCCATTCACACAGTTATAAGTTGTTCTTTGCTGGAGTTGAAAGTGTTCTTTAAAAACATGGTAGGATTAATGTTCCTAAAATTGCTACTGTAATGAGCAAGGGGATGAGCATTATATGTCTGTGAGGTCTTTGCAAAGGACATGTACGTGTGCATTTAAAGACAAGAATTTTGTCACATCATTCTGCATCTAAACCTGTAACCAATTTATTTATCTCCATTAGTTTCGTAGGTTTTTGTTGGTGGTGTTTTTTTTTGTGTTTGTTTTTTTAATATATGTTTAGAAAACAAAAGCCCCTGAAACAGTTAACGTGAAGAATGAGCTTGTTCTTGAAGTTTGTGTGCTGTGGCTTACTCTTCATCACTTAATCTGTTCTGAAGCAATCTTTCTTTCTGCTATAAGGTAAGATCCTATGTGTGCTGAGTAATGAAGAGGTAAAGTTGCTGTATGTGTAGTGAATGTTTTACAAAAGATGTTCAATGTAACGAGAAAAGGCAGAGTACAGTGGTAGCTGTAGGGTAAAAATACGAGCAAATGATACAACCACCAAATTAATTAAATTAAGTATGATATAAATTAAGGCATAATTGTAAGCAAAATAAAGATTCAAGCATTTAGCTGGTTGGTTGTAACTAATACATCCAGCTGCTGTCAAGTAACTGTTTCAGCATGAAGAGCATCCCTTGCATTTGTTGTAAACTCAGTGTGGTTAAAAGAGCTGTAATTCCTTCCATGGGAATCTGGCCTAAGCCGTCAACATAAATAAAATATGTCACCTTCCCTTTGCAACAAACCTTTTTGTTCTGGATTTTGAGCTTGTGTAAATCTATGGAGGCCAAGTATCTATCCTAAGGAGTGTTGGATGTGAGGAATGTGGACACAGCGCTTCTGCTGCCAGCTTCAGCCCTTTGCTTTTACAGGCGTGCTCAGTGCATCTCACTGTTAACACATTTCTAAAACCCCATCCTAAGATGTTTCTTCTTTTCACTGTCACTGTTTCTACAGCTGTACTCTCCCGCTGGTTGGAAACCTATTCCAGTGACCAAGCTAAATGACTGGATTTGTTCCTATGCCAATATTTTCCCTTGATTTCTATCACCTTAACATTCACTTTGCCAGTTGTGCTGGAAACCTCTTCCAGTGACCAATCTAAATGACTGGATTATAGTCCTTTGTTCCTATGCCAATATTTTCCCTTGATTTCTATCACCTTAACATTCACTTTGCCAGTTGTGCTGTTCGAAGCAATTAGGATCACCCTTCTGGTTGCCACTGATGCCCTCCTGTGTAACAACTGATGCTGAACTCGGTGTCAAGAAACATAGACGTTGGTATGATGGTGTATTAGCTACTTGGCTTGAACGTTGTGATTTGTAATACTGCCCTGTGGCTTTTTAAATGATCAAGTTTGTTAATACTCTTGGCATACCTGCAATGACATAATCCTGCCTTGTGAAGAGCAGCAGCCCCATGAGATCTGCATTAGCACAGGCAAACAGAAAACATTTATTTTTTTGACAGCAAGCTCCTAGTGTTTAATATGGTAAAAATTACATTACCAGAGCTAACTGCAACCTGTTTGTAGAAGCTGACATTTATTTGATTATAATGAAATAAAGTCTTTTGTATTTTTACTGATCACTGCTAAGAAAGTTGTTAATATTCTGAGGGAGGCGGAGATGATTATTGTGTGAAAATATGAGAGGTTTGAATGGGAAGAATTAACAGCAATGGCAAGAAGATTGATTATTGACAAGGCTATATTAGAAGTTCAGAGAATTTAAGTTCTCTCTGAATGGAGGAGATGGGTGTCAGACTGCACCTTGAACAGGGGAATAGACGAACCATTTGCAAGCATATGAAAGTCAATAAGAACTTGAGTAAACTAAACATCAACAGAGATATTCCCAGAAAATGCATCTTCAAACCTGTTTAACCTTCTCTGACAAGAAGACAGATGTCACATACCTTAAGTTTTTTTTGATATTGTCTCCTCTGACTTGCTGTAAGCAAGCTAGAGAAATACAGTTTGATAGCAATAGTTAGAGGGGATCAAAACTTATGTGGAAGGAGGCTCAGAGAGCAATGATAAATGATTGACTGTCCTAACAGAAAGGCCGTAACATGCAAGTTCCTCAGCAGGCTGCCCAGGCACTCAGTGTTAGCAGCAGCAGCCTTGAGCAAAACAGGGGCTGTTCATTACATCTGCAGGTGATATCAATAGGAGGGTTTGTATGAAGAAGGTTTAACATTCAGAAAAAGCTTGATGAGTGGGAGAACTCATTTGCAATTCTGTAAGGACAACTAGCAAGAACTAGACATGGGTATGAATGATTATCTGTGCAATAGGTGGGGGGATGGCAGGTTAGGCAGGGGTTCTGGGGACAGGAAGGTCCCTGAGTGACTTGCAGTTGAAAGGGAACCACTTGACTCTTACTAGTAAATTCATACTGGGAATTTCAAGTAGAAAATTACATATGTGAAATCACCCTTTCTTCCCCAGCCAGTAATAAACTTTCTCCTGCCAGTATGTCACCTCAGTCATGAAAATAGAGCATAGTATGTGCATGCCAGATCTGCAGCAAATGTTACCTCCAATTCCTACTTGTGAACTATTCTGTGAACTCTTTCTGCTGAGACCTAACCTTCCAGGAAGGAGAAGTTAAGAGTTCTAATCCAAATTGCAGCAGGTACTTAAGATACTACAGCCAAGAGAAAAGTTTCACAAAGTCTCACATCTCAGTACAACTGAATTTTATAAATAAAAAAGACTGAGGTTTCCATGCTGTCTCTGTAGGACAGACATTAAGTGGTAAACATTGCTTGGGTGCAGAGAGATGTAGCTGAAAATCAGCCATGCTATTTACCTTGCAGACACCATTTTAATTTCTGAAATGTGCTTGTTTTAACCTAATGAGCTGGTCATTATTTTTACTTCATTACTTCTTATTGCTGCTTTTTTCACTGAACCGTGGATTTTAGCATTCAGTTTATTTGTAATATAAATTATGAGCCTTTACTTAGGGCTTAAATCAATACTTTAACAAATTTTCTTTCACAGAGCTATTTTTTTTTCCAAGACAGTTTTTTTAAACTCACTGATGATGAGGGAGTCAAGTATGATCAGGGCATTGTTTTCAAACTTGAAGTCCTTTCCATGCTCCACCGAAGCTGTGTTCCTCATAGGTAACATCAGAACAGAGCTACTGCCCTGGTCACAGCAGACTTGCAGGGGTTGTTTTGATTCTCTGTGCTATAAACCTCATGCTTGCTGCATCCCTTTCTTGTCTGAGTGGTCTGACTCACAGAGAAGCACTTGAAGCAACTGTATGAACTTGAATCAAGCAGCTTTTATAGGGCCGGGCATTGTTTAACAATGAATATATTTTAAATATAATTAAGCTCATTGTAACTTTAGTTATGGACCTGTAACCTGCATCTCAAGAGCACAGCCTTCTTAGGAGTCCCTCTGCATGCTGAATAATATTTATTTCTGAATGTTCCCAGGTAGAGCCAAACAGCTGGTTAAAAACATCCAAGTAGTAGAAACATGACTGTCAAAGGTGATGCTTCAACAGCCAGTGCTAGTCCCCTGGGGGTTCAGGGACTGAGGAATTGTGGCCAGTGCTGAACTGCAGTGGTCGTAGCATTTGCCAGGTGTGTATTTAGTTTTATTATCTGTAGTGGGATGTGGAATGGGATCTTTGAGCTGGAACCACTGATGGGTTAGTGACAGTAGTGATGAGTGCTGTCATTTCTCATTTTCAGCTTTGTGCAGGTAAGGCTAGTTAGGTTGGAGGACCAAAGAAGGTTTTCAAGAAACTTCTGTGAGTGGAGGACTGGGATTTAATTTAATCCTATGATTTTATTCCTGCTCTGTGGGATATTTGTTGCCAGCCATTGACAATTTTGGAAAGCGACAAAGTAGTTTAAGAGCAAAAGAATCTGGAGACTCCTCCAATATTTTCAGAAGCAGAGTTCTTTGCAGGGGGTAGATGAGGGCCCTGCTGGAGGCCGTGGTAGGATGATTATGGATTGTAAAGTTTAATCTGTCTGTTTTCACACATCATGCACCAGCTACAGACCTCTGCCTACTGACCTTTTCTTGTTTATATGACAGAATTGAAGAAAGGAAAAAAAAAAGGGAAATAACAATCCAAGAATGCTGTCTAGCATAAGTAATAAGGTAATAGTAAAGGTGGTCCTTTTCTATCTCTGCCACTGGCTGTGCAGCCCTGAGTAAATGGATTTTCTCTGCCCTATATTCCCTCCTGATGGTTGGGTTTTTAAATGGGCAGAATCCTGGGAGCAGGGACTCAGTGTGCTCCTGTAATGCGAACCCTGTGAAACCAGCATTTGAATTTTGCACTGAAATAGCACTCAGGAGAATAATGCACTCCCCTACACTTGCTTGTAAACTGAAATGTAAGTCAGTAAAGCTACAGCAGTTATTAAACTGGAAAATAAATATGGAAGTAACATTTCCATTTCTTAGAAATTAACCAGGGAAAAGATATTGTTCTATTTGGAGTTTTTGGTTCACAATGCATGTTGCCACATGAGGGTGAGGTTATGGCTGAAGAAAAATGTAGACTTTTAAATGTAGTTAAATATTTCAATAAAACCTCTAAATTAGGGCTGTATACATTTAAATGGAACTTTGTTATCTTCTCTTTCATGGTCTGGTAAACTTCATTGCCTGACATATCTTTCAAAATACTGGAACTTTGGCAGGCAAAAGCATAGTGATGCCAGGAATAAAAACTACCAATGTTCCCCAATGAGGATTTGTTGTCAAGAAACTCTGACAGAGAAAGCTTAGCAAAGGACAGAGGGAGGAAATTATTACATATTAAAAAATAAACAAATAAAAAAGAGAACTAGGCTTGTTACCAGAAATTATTTCAGCTTTTATGAGTAGCAGAAACAACATCTTCAACACTACTGAAGGAATTTCCTTCAGAGTAGTTCATTATTTTATGGTTGTTTTCTTTGATTATTATTGCTGGAAGGTTTATGGGTGTTAAGAATCCACCTGGTGTGGCGTGGTGTTGAAGCAGCTCACCTGTATTCCTGAAGCAGCAGCTGGCTGCTTGTGCTGTATCATTCAAAACTGAGTCCTGTCTAGTGACACTTTGAACAATTTCTATTTTTTAATATTCTGTAAAACACCATTTACCCTGGACAAATCTACACACATGTAGTCATCTCTGAGTCTGCCAGAGTAACCAGAAAGAAAAAGAATCCCTTTGCTGTTTGGATTCAGGACAAAATTAAGAATATTTTTATTTACAAGACAAAAGTAATTAGATGATCAGCATTCTGGCTTTGATCAGTAAAAAATCCTTTAAGTCGTGCTTCTTTCAGTGTCCAGAAATGTGAACTGCAGCTATAAACCAAGGCCTCCCACCCACACCCCCCAGCCATAATTCAGCCTGAAGCTTGGATTTGACCCTTTGGGAGTTCAGCCCTGGGCCTCACTGGGATTCTGTGCTCAGCCTAAGGCACCAGATTCAGGTCTTGCCTATGCACATTTATATTTCCATTTAAAAAATAACCAAACAGAAGCTGATTGAACCATCTTGATGTGGACAAACAGCTTTTATCAATATAATGCCTGGCAGAAATTGCAAATTGTTTGTTGCATGCATTAGCAGACGAGTGGTGGTAAATGCCAGCTGCAAGTTCATAAGGGGAATAGAAATATCTGCTTTTCTGGCCAGATGTCAAATACCTTTATTGGATCATGTATAAGCTTTCAAGAGAAGAGGCACTGTGTCCTGGTTTGAGTGAGAACAGAACTAATTCTGTTCAGTGATTTTACTGTTCAGCTCAGTTCTTGTAGCTGCACTGTCTGAAGTCAGCAGCTTGTTCTCATAGGCAGTGTCTGCTGCTAGCAGTGATAACAGCCCATGGGCAGAGTTACTGCCAAGGGTTGGGGTGCACACCCAGGCCACTGCTGGATCTTGTGCACCACACTGGGGGTGCAGAAAGTGAAAGGCTGAACCTGCAGGGAGGAGCGGACAGGGCAGGTGACCCCACACTGACCAGCGAGGGATTCCAGCCCATATACATCATATTTGCTATAAAGCAGAGGGATCTGGAGGGTCTATAGTTTTGTTTGGCTTGTATTTTAAGTTCTGCTTGATGGTTTGCTTGCTTGCTCTCTTGCCCTCTCTCTGGGGGCTCCCAGGCTCATGTCCCCTCTTGGACCACTTTGCCAGCTTTGCTCTGCTTGGCTCAGCTCCTCTTTCAGTTCCTTCCTCAGAGCATCCCAGGAGGACTCTGTCTGTTCTGCCTTCGATCCCAGTCGGTGTGTTCCTGAACCCAGTACCAGAATACAGCCCCTGGACACAGCTCCCTTCTGCTGCGGGGCCCAGGATGGGACTCTCCCATTGCCAGCTCCACAGCACCAGTGGTGAAGGTGATGGAATTACCACCAGGGGGTTGGGTTTGATACTGGTTTGTATAGATTTGTACATATTCTAGCAAAACAGTATCAATCTTCTGAAAAGTCAGCCTGGTAGGTTGGAAACACCAGCCTTACTCTGGGCTCTACATGTCAGTGGGCACATAGATGCCACTTGTCCTTGCAGCCAGTGGTGGATGGATAATGCCACCACAAGGCAATCAGTTCAGGAATTTTCCAGCTGGCAGAGAGAAAGACATTTGCTCTTCTTCTATACAATCACACATCTCATCTGAAGGTACGTGACTAAAATGGATATAGAACCATTCAACCGAAGCAAAGATTTCTCTCCAACGACTGCAGAAAGTTGGCAGGATGTTGTCATTTCAGGGCAGAGTGTGGTGAACCCCATTTCCCAGTGTGAATAGGCTGTGGGACATCAGCTACAAATCTCCCACAGCCAGTGATATGGATGCATGGATGAGCCTGCCCCTGCCTCCAGGAGCACCAAGTTGTAGCAGGAGACAGAGGTCACAGTAACACAGCTGAGATGGCAAAATGAATGGGTAGCATCTAACCAAAAACTGGATTTAGGGTGAGAGCTGGTTATGCTGTATTCACTTTTATGTTATGTTATCTTCATTTTTGATTTATGGAGCACCTCTGAAATGGACTCTTTTTCCTACATCTCTACTTGTGGTATCATGTTGGAGACTACTTGGAATTTCCTGAGATATTTTTTGTCTACTTTTAGCATTGGATATAAGAGTGATTCACAGATTTGGCTGGAAGAAGTCAATCGGGGCCATTGATATTTTAGGTCTTTAAAAATGAACTGTGAAAGCTCAGAACATAAATTAAATACGGATCTTCTCATTTGGAATGTGTAAAAGGTTCAAAGGCATACAAATGCACATCACTCCTCATTGTGGATTTTGTAAGATTTGAGCATATTTTGCTAGCAAAAGGAAATTTTAGGAAAGGGATTGTGTATTTAAGTGGTGGATCTGTCTGGGAACTCCATGGGAAGCTGTTTGCATTTAAGAGCTTCTATTCATGGGAATTCTAAAAGAAAACAACAAACCAACAGCCTCTTAAACTTTTAGGTTTGAGATATGCATTGTTTTTTTATCTGATGGATTTTGATACTTCCCCCCCCCCCAGCTGAATAGACATAAGTGTGTCACAGTTTCAAGAAAATTAGGTTTTTTTAATCAAATGTGTTCAACTGATACTGTTGCAGCATAAATTTTTCTGTGGAAGCAGTAAAAACTCAAACTCTCTTGTCTGATTCTAAAAGGGTTGTCATTTATTAGGAAAGAGTTATTCTGAAGTCCACTGAGTGGCTGGGTAGTTGTTTTCATTTCTTTAATTGGTGTAATAGCACTTTTAGGGAAGAGTATTGTATGTGGAAATATGCAATCTAGTGTATGTAATTTTCCACTAGCACAACAGCTGCATTTCCTTTCTGCAAAAACTGCTGTCAGTGAAATGTACTGGAATAGTGAGATGAAGAATGCAAGCAAACCAAACTTCTGTAATACCAGAGACTGTTAAATAACAATGAAATAGTCATATGCTCCCTCACGTCTTTCCAACAAAATATCTGTGATTTTTCTTTCTTTTTTTTTTTTTCCTGATTTGTTTCAGTTCTAGTGAAGAGCAGTGGATGAAAGAATATTCACAATATTGTCTCCAGCTGCACAATGGCTTTGTCTCTGGAACGCTTGGCAAAATGGGCTTAGGAACAGTTTGCTGAGATGTGCAAGTACTGTGTGGTGCTTCAATTGAGTTGACTTGATCTTCTGTGATATCAAAACTTTCTGGGACCTGTGAATCACATATATTCATCACACATCTTGGATCCCTATATATAAGAAGAGAGACCTGCTAAAATTAATTTACCTCTTCTAAAGTCAGGGAAGAGGCATCACGTTGCCTCATCCATTAACGTGGCTCTCATGGGAGCTGTAGTGATGATCTGTTGTTCATATGACTTAAAGCCACCTGCCATGGGTACCCAAGGATGTTTTTTATGCTGGTAATCTACCACAGGGAAACAGAAGGAAAAATAGCTTTTTCACCAACAGCTGCTTTTCACTTCCATGTTAATGATGCGTGATGCACCTCAGGAAAGCTGATAACATGGGAATAAGGTAGGACTGTTTGATTAAGAAGTCACATATGGAGTCATCACCTTAGGACCCCTCCATCTAGAGAATCTCATGTTTTGAACCTCATCAAGAGCCATATTACATTGTAGGAGTGCAAAAATTACTATACATGTTGGGAATACTCAGCTAAGGCAGGGAACGAGCTCAAACTGCTATCTTGGTGTGTTTGGGAAACAGTACAGTTGTAAGCTAGGCCCCTTCATTTTTATTTGTAATGTTTCCAGCCTGAGCTGGCACTTTGCTATGAAAATAAAATCTGGCTGAGCCAGTCAAAAACCCCTTGGCTTGCTAGTAACTGTAAATAGATGCCATTTAATGTAGAACACTGCAACGGGGTGTTTGCAGGCGTTCAGACACATCTTGTGTTTAATTAATAACATAACAAAAGCAAATAAGAATTCAGACTTTCTATTTTAAATATATTCTGATAAATAGGAGTGTATGACTGTTGAATAACAACTCTTTGTGGAGTGCTCAGCTGGCTTTCCTTTTAAATCTACTAAGGGTTATTGTTCATTATTTCTGTTTCCTCTGCTCAACTGGCTTCCCATTTTTTGCTATAAGCAGGTACCATATGCTCAAAGGGCTGATGGGCTTCACTGTGCTTATGTGATGTTGTTGGTTCACAGAATTGTAAACCAGAAATGTTTGCAGTATTGTGTCACACAAACTTTGTGGATTTGAATTTTAGACTCTGGTAGTTCTAATGCATTTATTAATTTACTTTAAAAAAAAAGGAAAGCACGAGAATATTCAGTACTAAATGCCTTCTTGATACTGAAATGTTTCAGTTAGTAGGAGCAAAAACAAAGAAATGGAATAAACCAGACATATTATTACTAATTCACTTCATGCTACTCAAATTGCACAATACAATTAACAAGGCTGTAAATGCTCTTTTTCTGTATTTCAATACATTGCTGAATCTCTAACCAAAGGCTGAAATTTCTGCTCGTTCTCCTCTGGATGATTCTTTTCCTCTGTCTCTTGTCTCTCTGTCTCTTCTCCAGTAGACAAGAAGCGCACAGACAGATGAGGATCTTCCCAAGCAGGACAGGGATGGGTCTCAGTGGAGGCTGAAGGCAGTGGCACCAGCTCTATGTGCAGGCAGATCATCCAAACCATGACTGCTGGGGGAGAGTAGTATGGATGGGCTGCTGCCTGCACTGCCCGTGTAAGAGCCCAGAAAACCAGATTCAAGCCTGGCAGTGGTATGACTCACAAGCACTAGCTCCTGTTTCTCCTTGGCTTCTTTCCATACAGTTTCTATGGGAGGAAGGGTCCCAAATGGGGCTTGATGCTGCCAGCATCAGGTATCTGCAACATTAAGTTATTACCCTTGTCCTGAGCTACCTTCTCTCCAGTGGACAGCAACACAGAGGCAGCTACAGCAGGAAACTCAAGGAACATCTCAAGGGGATCAGACTTTCTACTGTGACTCCTATCAGCTCTGGGCAGCTGGCTGCAGTGCAGTGGAACCAGTGCTGCGCTGGAAGTGGTGCACCACCCCGGCC
>VWZY01008559.1:72455-103906 GCA_013399075.1 Chloroceryle aenea | reverse complement strand
AATGTTTGCTTACCATGGTGTTTAAAACCAGATGAAAATCCTGGCACAGCATGGCTAAGAGTTTTACTATCCAGGATTGTACCTTTTAATTTCAAAAGATGTTAGATTAGCCACAAAGCTTTTTTTGACAGCCTTAGACTAGTTAGCAGATTTACAAGCACCTCTCTTGCAGGCTGGGATGACCTTTGCAATGCTGGGTAAATACAATGAGCTGTTCAATTGGAAAATTATTTTAATAAGCAGCATTTTAGTAAAACCTGTGGTTTGCCCTCTGAATCTTGATTAGTAAAAATAAATCTCTATTACCCTCTCAACTTGGCCTTCCCTTCCTGTTTGGTAGGGGAAAAAAAAAGTAGCAGCATCAGTAGCAGCATTAAAGATTCATCTGTTATTTGGAATAATTCTCGTGCAATGCAAATCTAATAGACCTGAAGCACAGCATTTTCTTTTAGAATGAAAGACAACTGCCTTTATTCAGCTTACACAATCCTTTCCTGAAAGAGCCCTTTATCCAGCTCATGTCGTGTCAGCAGTAATCATAGACTGAGTGGTGGTGCATGCAAATTAGTGAGCAGCTGCTGTTTAATTGGGCTGGAGGAGTCATATAATGAATTTGCCAGTAAGAGCAGGTGGAGATCATGTTTAATACNTGAAGGCGGATCTAGCTGGATCAGTCTGTTACCTTTGCTATCTTTGCCCTCCCCAGCTAGAACGCAGCCTGTCGCTGTCTGCAGTGCTCCTGGCCCTTCCAAACCCATGGGGCAGCTGAAAGTAGACAGTAAAACTTAACACAGGTGTTTTATGCTGATAAATAAAAGGAGAGTTTCTCTATTCCCCTGATACTCAGACTTTCCTCAGAGTTACAGTGTGGTGCAGAGGCAAGCCAAATTACCACTGCAGCTGTGACTGGCTGATGTGTATGGCCTCTCTTAAGCCCAGTGGTTTGTATCACATCTTTAAGGCAGTTGGGATGCTAATGCTGCTCTAGGTAGTTCTGNGCAAAGAGACACAGCTGCAAAACCTCGTGAGTTTCCTGGGATGTATCTCTATGGACAGTAACAAACCAGCTCATGCTCTTCTGCTTTTTCTTCATCTCTGGCAGTGTTTATTCTGGCACAGACCACTACATGCACCTATACTCTTTAGCCCCAGTGTCTTTCCTGTTGGATGTGGCCCCAGATTGTTTATTTCCAGCTAAAGGGGAGAAAGAAATCCCTCTAATTTTCCTGTGGGCTACTGTCTCTGGTGACCTTTTCAGCTTCTGAATGTTTTGCTCTCTTTATTCTCTGGTGTTGGGTGTAATTAAAAGGCTGGGAAGAAGGAAACACAGGAAATTCTGTGGGTTTTATTCTATATGCCACTGTTGATTTAATGACAATATTAAGATCTGCACATCTTTGGGTTTGATTTTGTTTTTTTTTTTTTCTTTTGTTTAAGTTATCCTATTAAAAAAAGGACAGCTAGGAGGACTGGCGGCCAGGAAGCTCATTTCTCTACCAGCCATAGCAGCCTTCCTGTAGTCAATACCTTACTTCCCACATTGACAAACCTGTCTGATAGCTCTGTACTATATATTGTCACAAATGGCCTTGAGGAGATAGAATATTAGAAACTGTTTCCTCTTGATGCTCTTGATAGGGCTTATCTGAGGCCACAGATCTGATGATGCTTGTCCTGATGGCAGTGCTGGCAGTGGCTGATGCTTTTCTTCCCCAGGAGATTGTGCCAGTGTAACTCTAGAGAGAATTTGTTTAAAACCTAGGGCTTTATTGTAGAGTATTTCTCCAGTCGGTGGAGTCAGACAAGCATATCCTGAAGGCAATTCATCCAAATTAATCCCTGACAGTGATTAGTTTGTTTAGGCTAAATATATGCTGATTTTTAAGCATTTAGAGTTGGTTGTGATTTGTGGCTGTTTGGAGTACTGGCTTGAAATTGGAAATGTTTTTGTTTTTTAAATATCGACTCTATCCTTCTTTCCTCCATTTCATCCTTAATATCCATGCTCTCATGGATTTGTGAGTGGAGCTACATCAAAATGTGCAGCCAAAGATCAGACATAGATTGCAGGTTGACTCTGTTGTAGGAGGCTTATTTGGCCACTTCTGAGCAGAGCATTTTTCCTTTTGCTTCCTCCTTGGCTTTTGCAAGAAGTGAATTGACTGCAGCAGCTTCTTTCCTATTCTGTCACCCACACTCTCACTTTGTATATTTAAGAGAACAGCTCAGCAAACATGTGGCAAGTATCTGTGTCCACCGTCTTAGGGTTCATTTGGGTACCTGCAAAAAGAAAATTCACTGTTAATTCCACAGTAGGATTTAATATTACTGTCAAATTTTTCCTTTACTCAGTCTCTTAGAGGTGTTGCCCATCATAAAGGTCATTTAAAGTCATTAAGATTTTTGTATGTCTCTTGCCTATGAACTGTATCAAGAAGCTTTCCAAATTCTGATTTGGGAGCCCAGATGGGCTTTTACAGTCTAAATAAGTTGCCAAATTAGCCCCATATCTGCATTATTTAATTTGAGTGCTTAAATCTAACCATTCTATATTGTGGTTCACTTTTTCCTTGCTTGGGGCTGTCTCTACTGCATGTTGCACTGTGGAGCTGGGTGTCACCTGTGCTTGTTCTACCTATTTCTCTGGAGTGCTCTGTACCCAACAGGAATGTTTGCTTACCATGGTGTTTAAAACCAGATGAAAATCCTGGCACAGCATGGCTAAGAGTTTTACTATCCAGGATTGTACCTTTTAATTTCAAAAGATGTTAGATTAGCCACAAAGCTTTTTTTGACAGCCTTAGACTAGTTAGCAGATTTACAAGCACCTCTCTTGCAGGCTGGGATGACCTTTGCAATGCTGGGTAAATACAATGAGCTGTTCAATTGGAAAATTATTTTAATAAGCAGCATTTTAGTAAAACCTGTGGTTTGCCCTCTGAATCTTGATTAGTAAAAATAAATCTCTATTACCCTCTCAACTTGGCCTTCCCTTCCTGTTTGGTAGGGGAAAAAAAAAGTAGCAGCATCAGTAGCAGCATTAAAGATTCATCTGTTATTTGGAATAATTCTCGTGCAATGCAAATCTAATAGACCTGAAGCACAGCATTTTCTTTTAGAATGAAAGACAACTGCCTTTATTCAGCTTACACAATCCTTTCCTGAAAGAGCCCTTTATCCAGCTCATGTCGTGTCAGCAGTAATCATAGACTGAGTGGTGGTGCATGCAAATTAGTGAGCAGCTGCTGTTTAATTGGGCTGGAGGAGTCATATAATGAATTTGCCAGTAAGTGCAGGAGTAGATCATGTTTAATACTCATGGTATTGTGTTGCTCTTACTTTTGGGTGCTGGCAGCTGAAGGTGGATCTAGCTGGATCAGTTACCTTTACTGTCTTTGCCCTCCCCAGCTAGAATGCAACCTGTCGCTGTCTGCAGTGTTCCTGGGCAAACTAAGGCAGTCAAACTGACACAGGAGTCTGACCCAGACCCTAAAGCAGTAATTTGGGAAGGGTGTGGAGATGGAAGAAGTGATATCTTTAGTATGACAAGCTTCTGTTCTGACTGTAGATATAAATCGGGTTTCATGAGTGAATAAAAATTACCTTTCCTGCTGCATATATTGCAGGCCCAAGACCATGAGAAATCTGTGGATTTCATTTTGCTTAAAGAAGAAGAGGTTGCTAAAAACTGTTTTATAACTGTATTTTTCTAGCTGCTATTTTTCTGAGCTGCTTGTGTGCTTCACATTTTACTGGGAGTTTCTGTCATGTCCTCACAACAGAGGTTTCCAGAAGAGGGGGAAGCTATAGTGCTACTCACAGGAGTAAAAGAAGGGAAAAGGTAAGTTTTGCATGGCAATACTCACCAAAAACTACTCTGTTGCCTTCCTTCTCTTCTACCAGCCTCTTCTCAGACAATACCTTTGCCTATTGCTTTTCATGATGATCACAACTGTTGTGATATCTTTTGGTTATTGGATTCCAGCTATATTGTTTCTGTTGCTATATACTTACACAAGCTTGTAATGAAATAACCCTCTGTACTGACAATTCTCAAGGCCACAGTAAAATAGCAGTGAATTATTGACAGCAAATAAGGGGCTTTTACAATCTCAGCTCGTTCTTTGTTCCAGAAGAAAGGGATGTTGACAACAGTGCAGGTACCTTTGGAGTTTGACTTAAGTTTTTAGTTTGTGTTAGGTGATGTAATTTCTTGGGCCATACCAGATAATGCAACAAGCAAAGCAGTGCGCTGGGCTGGTGAATCACATTTGATTGTTGAGATGTCTGGAGCCATGAAATGATTTCAGCAAGAGGAAGGTGTCCTGCTGTCTTGCAAGATAAGTGAGCAGGAAGCAGAAACTGTTTCAGAGGAGATAAGTTGTTTGGGGTTTTTTGGGGGTTATTTTACATGTATATTTAGAAAAAACTAATCTGAAAGTATGTGTGATTTTCTTTGCTCTGCTTCTCCTTTGGATCCTGTTCTCTTCTTGTGGAAGAGTTCCTCAGTGACTGTTAGGGTGAAAATGCTTCTTCAAACTTCAGAGAAGAGTAATGAATCACAAAGAGGAGATTTTATTATTGAAAAGTAAACTAAGAGCAGTGCAAGTGTATTTGGTATTTCAGGTGGTGGCTGCTGCTTTATGTTGCTGTCAGTAGTCATTCAGCAGGTGCTTTTTCATCTCCATTCCAAGATGTTGGGAAGAAATAAAGCACTGTTTCTTCCTGCAAGCTGCTTTGGGTCTGCAGGTTCTTTTCTTTGCCCCTTATTTCACCCTTTCTGCACCCTCCCTCGTCCCCCGCAGCCTTTGTGCAGCATGACAATCCTTCACTTAATCCCAGAGAACATATTTTGGGTACTAGCACAATGAAGAAAAAGAGGCAAATTGATTTGCATTTCTTATCTGGGAGATTCACTTGAAAATCTAGTATGGTTTCACTGACGCAGAGGCAGGAGAGATGATCCTGTAAATCTGACATCTCTTTATTAAGGTTGAGACGGAAGGGAGTAGGAGGATGGCCTGAGCTCACTAGGGGAAATAATACTGTGGATTGTGACAACAGACAAATCTACCTACATTTCACTGAAGTTTTCCTGTCTGGTTTGGAGATCCTCTCACAGGGACATTGTATGGCTACCCAGTCCCAGTTTATCCAGTTGTGCTCAGATTCTGTTTCCCCATAGCACGTGGAACTGCCACCTGGAAGATGGGGTGTACGTGCATCCATTCTAGTTAAATGATCTTTATGTTTGCTCACATGATGAGCTCAGAGATTCAGATAGTTCCAGCGAGGGTAAAAGCTGATTTCAGAAAGCTGCATCGGATCCATTTGCTTTTCCCCTGCTGCCTTAGGAGGCAAAAGTAGCCAGAGTAGATAAATCTCCTTATGGAAATGCTTTGGGTGTCCCCCTTCCTACACCTGCCAGAGCAGCCCCACTATTGCCTGTCTGGCAGTTTTCTTGTTCAGGATTCTACCACATCAGACTGTATCCTCTGAGCAGCAGCTTTCTTACCTGCCTTACAGCATCCTGTGCTATCCTGCTGCTGACAACATAGCAGTGCCTCTCTGATGTGTGAGAAATGGAGGGGTGAAAAGCCAGCCCTGATTGCTGGCTGGCAAAATTCCCTCCTGACTTTAAAATAGGTATTGGTCAAAGCCTGTTCACAGGTGACATGTGTCCCTTGTTGCAGTAAGGGTGTGTTTCCACGTGGGACATATTAAAACATGAGAAATGGAAAACTAAAAGTGATAACTGTCTGTGAGACACCTCCCTGGTGCCTCTGCATTCAGTGCTAATTCAGCCTCTCATAGCTGAACCACACATGCAGTAGGCAGAAAGGTTGCCCACGCCTGGATCACTGTGTTCTCTGATCAGGTGCCTCCACCACCTTTCCAGTCACGTCTAGAAGCACAGAGTCTAAGGAATGTGGGTCTTTGGCTACCTGGTTCTTGAAGCAGGAAGGAATTGCAGATCAGTCAGTATAGGTATTAATGTGCTGTTCCAGGAGCTGGTTAATCTTTTAGAGCCTGCATCTGCTCTACTTGCTGCAGCAGGACAGCTGCCCTGCATTCACTTGGGTTGCTCTGTTTTATATTGGTGTAAAGAAAGAAATGGCCTCTTAAATGCTTTATTGTCATTGTCTGATGCTGCTTTTGTCCCTGTCTTTCCATTCTGTCTGCCTCAGCATCTTCAGTGCTGCTTGCTTGAATCGTGAAATCACCAGATAACAAAACCTTTGAGGCTAGAAGGGATCTCAGGACATTGTCCTAATGGCTAGGACAGGCTGCTCAGGGCTTCAAGTCCAGTCAGGCTTCAAGTATCTTCCCCAGCTTCTCTGGGCAACCTGTTCCAGTGTTTTATAAACTTCATAGTGAAAAGTTGGGTTTTTTGGGTTTTATTTTTCTTTTTTTTTCCCTCATGTTTGATCACAACCTCTTGTGTTTCTGTTTGTGCCTGTTGCTTCTTGTCCTCTCGCTAGGCACCACCAAGCAGAGACTGGTCCAGTCACCTTTACAACTCTCACTTCAGCTGTTTATATACATTGAGACCTGCCACTTCCCACCCCAAGCCTTCTCCTTTTTTCTAGGCTGAGTGTTCCCATCTCTCTCAAACTTTCCTCCTGCTGATGTGGCTGGTTTTAGATTATTTGTGGTACTAGCCTGGTACTTGGGAAATTACTGTTTTTTCATCTAGGCATTGTTCCACCAACATAAGTTATGATGCCAAATGTAGAAAAAAAGGACATTTTTAACGATGCTTTTTAAGGATTTCTAATTTGTTAGGTTTGCTTTTGGTTTAGTTTTTTTTGTTTGTTTGGGTTTTTGTTTTTGTTTTCTTTGGTTTTTTTGTGATAGACTTATCTTACTAAGTGAATTGAAAAGAATAATTTTCAGTTTATTTTAAAATGCTCACTTCATTCATGAACTACATGATGACAAATATTTTATAGCCTTTTTGTGAGTGGGCTGCTAGCCTGTGTTATTTAGAGACATTTGTGAATTGATACACTCCAGAAAGAGACTTCATCAATTCTGCAATGTTCAGTTTTTTCATTGGATTAATCATTCTGTAAATCTGTTGAGTAGCCATCACCTTGGTGATGCTATTTTTGTCACTTCAGCCCTTATGGAGAGCTAGATCTCTATTATGATGGCAGACTAGATTATTCCAATAGGATTCCTGTGAGTAAGGTGTTAATCATTATGAAAAGGAGTTTTTTTTAAATATATCTCTTCTGACCTTCTATGGATAGAAGGTGCACTTTCTGCTTACAGATCACAGGACAGAAAGGTCGTGCTCCTGTTAATTTCCTCTTCTATGTCTCATACCAGTTCAGGAAGAGATTCTTTGTAGTAATTATGAGCTATGAAGTTTCTGTTGGTTAATCTGGACTGGGTGCTTCATCAGCTACATCTTCCACATAACATGAAAGCAAAATGCAAAAGGTCTTCCTGTCCCAGCTAGTCCCTTCTTTGAATGTATGGACTCTAAGATTATCCACAAAGCATTTTTAAATGATGCTGGTATCTGTTCCATGAGTTTTCCCAGCTCCCTGGGAATTACAATCTGTAAGCACAGTACCTTGACATCTGCATGAAAAAAATTACCTTGGAGTGACTGAATGAAAGGTTAGAACTGTTGAGTGTTTTAATCAATAATAAATGAGTTGGATGAGCGGTATACTGTACTTTGCAGTGCACAATCAATAATACATTTTTATGCTCATCTTTTTAATCCTCAAAAAAACTACATCAAAAATTTCATGCTAGACTGCACACTGGAATCAATAATTGAGAAAGGTTCCTTCTTCCCCCTAGTACAGCTTAATGAAAAGCATAATGAATTTATTTATTAAATGATGGGACAAATCTATTATACATTTTCTGCAAATACCAAAGGAAAATAATAAATTAAACTGTCTATTATTATTTCCTATTTGTATCATCACAGTATATAAAATGCTCAGCAAAGGGGCAATGTTCCAATATACAGGGCAAACAGTTTTCTGTGTATAGCCCTGCTTTCTTACAGATGTCAGGGTCAGTACTGGGTCCAGTCTTATTCAACATCTTCATCAGTGACCTGGATGAAGGGACAGAGTGTACCCTCAGTAAATGGCTGATGGAACAGAACTGGGAGGAGTGGCTGATGCACCGGAAGGCTGTGCTGCCATCCAGCGAGATCTGGGCAGGGTAGAGAGCTGGGCAAAGGCAAACCTAATGAAGCTCACCAAGGGCAAGAGTTCTACACCTGGGGAGGAATAACACCATGCAGCAGAATGGGTTAGGAAAGCAGCTCTACNAAGTTATTCATGGGACAGCAATGTGCCCTTGTGGCCAGGAAGGCCAATGGTCTCCTGGGGTGCATAAAGAAGAGTGTGGCCAGCAGGTTGAGGGAGGGTCTCTCCCCCCTCTACTCTGCACTAGTGTGACCACATCTTGACTATTGTGTCTGGTTCTGGGTTCCCTAGTTCAAGAGAGACAGGGAAATACTAGAGTCCGATGGAGGCTACAGTGATGATGGAGGGACTGGAACACCTCATATGAGGAAAGGCTGAGAGGGTCAGGTAGAAGGGGGCAGTCTCTTTTTAGTGGTGCCCTGGGATAAGACAAGAGGCAGTGGTCACAAACTGGAGCACAGAGAGTTCCACCTCAACATGAGGAGAAACCTCATTATTGTAAAGGTGACAGAGCCCTGAAATAGGCTACACATAGAGGTTGTGGAGTCTCCTTCACTAGATACTTTCAAAACCCACCTAGACGTGTTCCTGTGTGGCCTGCCCAAAGTGATCCTGCTCTGGAAGTGGGGTTGGACTTGACAATCTCCAGAGGTCTATTCCAACCCCTTCCATTCTATGATTCTATGCCTTGAGTTAGTCTTCACTCCTTCAGCTAGCCTGGAAATGGCTAGGAATTGATTTTCAAAATAATGTATACATTTTCAGTAAATGTTCATAAGTTTTAAATTGTGGTTTCTCTACTGAGTCCCACAGCAATGTTTTATACTGTTGAAGGTTTTGTGCATTTATAGAACACCTGCCATTATACAAAAAGGAGGATCAAACTTTTCTTAATGCCAGTTGACCACATTTCTATTTCAGTCCTGAAGTCATTAATTCCTTCTTGCTGAATCACAAAGTGTATTGCTTTGTTAGCAGTACTTCATATCCCCGTGGACTTCTACTCTTTTACTGCATCACCAATTATTTGTGATGTATTATTAATTGTATGGGATCTATACTTGCACCACTGCCTTGACTGGTGGGGGTAGCTAATTTAAACAAGAAGCAGGAGTTTTTGTAAAAAGTAGCTTTTCTTATTCCGTGGCAAGTTGCCAGCTGTGTTGTATAAGAGGATTTTTATTCAAACTGTTATGGAAAAGAAGGTCTTGTGCATACCCATATCTGGCAGGTGGGGGCTACTGGACATGCTTCCACACTTCTGGACAGCGACTGGGGAGAAGGTGGGAAATGTGTGAGACACATGAAACTCAGTATTATCTGATTTTTGCCTTCTAGAAAAGAAAATATTGCCTTTGGTACTGAACAAAGATAGTTAGGAAGAGGACTAATTTTTTCTCCTTGTGGGGTTGTTATTCTTTCAAGCTAAGATCTGCGAAACTATAACAAGGGAGTTCTGGTAGAGCTGGGATAGGATGATAGAGCAGGAATAGTGTGATCACCTTGGTGGTCTGGCAGTTACCTCATTTGTTTTGGTGCTGTTTTGTAAGATGTAGCATTCAGTGGGGACCTTTTGACTTTATTTAAATCAGCAGCATATCACCAATATAACTTGTAGTCCCTAAAAATTTCCCTTTTGTGTTGTACCTACGTGTGACCAAGTAAATATATTGGGAATGACCTGCTGTAGTAAGGTAAAAAGTTGTAAAAACATTTTAAAATTTTTTACGTAAAAACAGTAAAGACAACTGAAAGAAAAAAATCAACTGGACAAGTAAATACTGCCACTTTATCATTATCAAAACCCACAGAATCTGCAGTGCATGGATCTCTCAGTGGTGTGTCTGACTGCAAATGTGAGCAGGTGTTTCTGAGGTTTCGGCTGGGTCTTGGCCAGATCTGATGGAAACCTCCCTGTGAAAAATTAAAAGCAGAATCCACCTTTCTCTTCATGAACACAATGGAGCAATAAAAGCCAGTTCTTACCATGTTGGCACTGGTACCTTAAGTAAGCTGCATTTCCTTATCATTGCTCACAGCTACCTCATTTACCATGTAGAATAATTTTGCCAAAACCTATAAAATAGGCAACTATGATACCAAGAAACAAATGTAAGTATTGCTGAAGGTAGGAAATAAAAACAATTAAGAATTTCTCACAAAGTAATTACCCTGTTTTGCAAGGTAATAATCATTGTCTCTGAGACTCCATCAGAGGGATGTAATGAAAATGTTGCTTTTTATGTTGTTTGTATCTTTGAGAAAGCATCCCCCAGTCAGGACAGACCCATTCAGGGCAAGCTTATGCTGGTATCTCAGATATTATTAGCACTTAAATCTCAGGAACAGATTTCAGCCCCTCCTGGCTGCAGGGTCTGTTCGTCTCGACCCTCTGCACCACAGCCTACGCCTATCCTGCCTTACTGGAAGTATCGCTCAGGTAGTCACTGCCATGACGGTTAGGAGCAAAAACCTTGGATTTCTTTATGTCACTGGAGAGACAAACACCCCCGGAATATGACTCAGTCTCCAATCTGCTAATTTTCTGGAGGTGTCTGCCTCTCTGCATTTACTATTGAGGGAGTACAAAATGACTATTCCCCTAAATTAGGTATTCTGCTCAGATGTTTCGAGCTAGAAGAATGAATCTGCATTTAAGTCCTGAACATCTTTATAAAGGCTAGGCTGAACTTCTTGCCATCGTTACTCAACTTAGCTGAAAACAGCCTTAGTATTCCTGCAGGTTGGGCCTGATTCCAGCATGGAAAAGGAAAGCACTAACACCTGCATGTCCATGTGGATGTGGCTGGACACAGGTAGTGGTGATAGCCATGAAAGTGTGTGAGGTTAAGAATAGGTAAACTCACCTATTCTGCCCAAGCTGGAAAAGGGAGGCAAAAATCTGACACCCTTGTGTAGTTAAATCTGGTAATTCCCTCTTGCATGATTACTTAACACATATGTAGTACACTGCTTAATTTCTGTTTGGTAATTGAGATTTTGAACTTGGTGATGAGTGTAAACGCATACTCCCTGAAGTCAGTGGGAGTTAAAGTCAGCTGGCATCTTGCAAGAGCAAGACTTTTATGAAGTGCAAGGAATTAGCGGTGATTCTTTCTGATAATGATAAACTTTGTGATGTGGATACTTACTCGTGGTGCAGGAGGAGGTAATTAATATCATCCTCCTTAAATAAAAAAAGAAATCACAAAAATCCTTGGTGCGTGTTATTCTATAACCAGAGGGAGGTAAAATATGTCTTTAAATATTATAATACATACACTCCCGACAATCCTGAAGGTTAAACAAACAGACTCAATGTTGTTGTCACTCTTGGGTTTCATACTAATTGTAAAGTCTGTGGAAAGAGTAACTCAGTTTATCAGGCTGGATGGAAAATTTTGTGAGGCCCCTTGCTGCTTTGTAGGGATCATTGCACGGCTGATATCTAAAGCATTGTCTGTTTGTAAGTAATGGCAAATCTCTCTCTTTACTCCCTCCGTTTTCTTCTTTCCCTGTCACAATTGTTTTCCTGACTACCCTTGTTATTTGTATTTGTTTTTCATCTTCTAAAAAATGCTAACCAAGGAGCTTTCTCTTGATTGATATATCTCAGTCTCAAGTGATTCCTCACAGTGTTTATTGTGGAATTCATCGTTTGACTCCATCAGCAGAAAGACCCCCATGTTGACTTTCCACAGATGCATGTCATCGTTATTATTCCATGCCAACAAATTTATCTGGAGCTGGGTAATAGTAGTGGATGTCATCTGAAAGAGCTAGTATGCAGTGGAGTTGCTTTTGTTTGATTGCCATAGTGTTGGTTAAAATTCCTCTCAACAGCACTATTGCTTCATTGCTGGGTAGTGCAAATTCAGGAGAATTAGAGCTGTTTGAGTATATGGGTAGACTGTGATGATTCAGCAGATATTCTGCCTTTGTTCTTTGCACAGCATTCCCACATGAAAACCTACCTTTCCTACTTTGCCTATGGAGAGACAACCTATTTTATTTCTTTTAACCACCTCCAAATGACATCTCCTGAGACCTCTTGGAAAAAAAAAATCATCTATTGTTAGTTATAACCCACTCTCTGCCTGACATATTTTATGAAATCGACGAGCTGATAAAGTCAGATGACTTCACTTCTGCCTTACTTTTCAATCCTAGCTTTACATCCCTCTAAATGAGAGGGGGGAGGAAAGGTTGAATAATGTTACTGAAGTACTTGGGGGTGTAGAAATTTGGCATGGTGAGATCCAGAAGCTTCCTGTTGTGTTTTGGACATGCACGCTGAACCTTGACCTCCAATGAGAGCAATGGTTTTGAGTTCCTCCATCAGCACTGTGTTACCTGAGGGAGGGATAGGTGAATGGTCCCCTGTCAGCTTCTAACCTGCAGTAGGATTTCCTGGTCAGCTTAAGGCTGTCTAAATAAGTACACACTACTGTGGAAGGGGACAGTCTGGTACAGCTCTGCCATGGCCATTGCTCCTACCCTGTCACCTGTGTTGCTTCAGTGACCTGATTATTCCATGGTCACTCACACTCATACAAAGGTAGAGATGATCATATAATCATAGAATGGTAGGGGTTGGAAGGGACCTCTGGAGATCGAGTCCAACCCCAGTGCCAATGCAAGACCATAGAATCTAGGGCAGGTTACACAGGAATACATCCAGATGGATGTTGAAAGTCTACAGAGAAGGAGACTCCATAACCTCTCCGGGAGCCTGTTCCAGTGCTCTGTGACCCTCACAGTAAAGTTCTTCCTCATGCTGAGATGGGACTTCCTGTGCTCTGTCTTGCTTCCATTGCCCTTGTCCTATTGTAGGGGACAAGTGAAAAGCAGTTGACCCTTTCTTGACACCCAGCCCTCATATATTTATACACACGATGGTGTGCAGGTTCCTCCTGTGCAGAAGCAGGATGTCAGGGCTGCCCATTCAGCAGCAATTTTGCCTTCGATCTGCTGACACCACATGAGTAATCACAAATTGAGGTAGTGTTAAGTGGGAATACTGGCTCTTTTTAAATAGCTGGTAGGAATAAGGATTCCTTTCAAAGCTTTTCCAGTGTAACTATCTTCAGCAGCAACCTATTAATAGTCCACTAATTTAGAGAAGTACCAGTGGCAATTATCATTGTGTTCAAGGGTAGAAATGCTTATTCCTGCAGGGATTATGTTATTGCATAGTGCAGCTTCTGCTGGTATGTGTTTGTTCATGCAGCACTGGCCTTGATCAGGAGCTGTGAAATCTGGATCAAGCGAGGAGTTTTGGTAAAGCATGGGAGTTCCTTTTATTTTTTTTAATGGTTTGCTTGTCAGTTCCACAGTAAAGCTATGTGAGGAAGGACGCTGAGCTGCTATACAGCACAGGAAAGCTGCCCTGCACTGCTCCCCTGAGAATCAAGGATGCTGGGAAACAGGATTCCTTTGGGAGACACCCCTCCCCTCACTGCCCCTGCGAACCCAGGGTCCTGGAGCTGCACAGAGGCAATGTCATGGTGCTCTGTGTGCTGCTCTCACAGGTACTCACCCCTTTCAAATACACCCTGAGCCTCCCCCCACTGCCACTTGCTTGTGTTACTCTCGATGAAGTTGCCCGAGCACAGAGTTGTTGGAGGTGACTGGCAGGCCAGATCCGGATTACAATGCTCTGTGGACTTTGCAGGCCAGATTAAAGTACTTGGAAGGATCATTCTGGCTCATGGGCTATATTTTTGACATTCTTGTCGTAAGAAAGTATTAGGAGTTGTAAGAAGGACTAATGTGAGCTTATATTTTACAATTTGGTGTTGTAACTGCTTTGTTATGGAAAGCAGAAATTGAAATAGTTATACTATTTCTGTTTGGGTTTTTTATTGCACCAAATGCCTATTATGTCTCCTGCACTGAAATACAAACCCCATTTCTCCCATTATAACATTCAATTAGTCTCATCTACCCTACTCCCATTTTCTAAGCAACAAATGATGAAACAAATCCTTCAAATTGTGCTTATAAACACTGCCAATGAGTCTTGAGTTGGCAGGAAAGCTAATGGGACAATTTCAATTTAAAGAAAGCTGGTTAACAAGTAATGCATTTCAATTTGTAAATGAACGATGGCAGGTAAAGTTGTGTGTCTGCATAATATAGTTTACCTGTAAAACGTTTTCCATCTAAACATCTCAATATACCTTGGAAAAAAAGGCAAAATAAATTGATAGAGGGCAAAACCTATAGGAAATGTAAGTTTATTAGCTCTCCTATTCTTTCACACAGCAGCAGCAAAAATTTAGAACTGACCTCAATACCTTTGATAGAAGAAAAGAAAAACCCCTCCAAAAAAGAAACCAAAAAACTTCAGGCTGCATTTTGAGAATTAGCTGTATTACCTGCAGGTCATCTTGCTTTTCTTGTATTAGCTCTTCCTTAACTTTTTATATGTAAATGTATACAGATATTTTGGGCAGATTTTGTAGGCTGGGTCAAGCATAGGGAGTGAGGATAAAGTAGTATAAAACGGATGTTATCTTGATATTTGCATCATCGTCTTCATGAAACTTGGCATTCTGCTGGATTTCTTCTGTGTTCATTGCTTCAGTCATCGAATCACTGCAATTTTAAAGAAGTTTTTGGGGAGAATGTGGACACTTAAATTTAGCATTAGAGGTCATTTAACAATATTTCTGAGACTTCAGCTATTTACTTTTCTGCTCTTTGAGTTTACGCTTCTTGCCTTACACTTTTTGGATGCTAAAATGTACATGGGTTTCAAAATGGATTGGACAACTCCCTGCTGATTGTTCTTCCTTTAAACACACAATTTCTGATTCAACGAGGCTTAGCTGCAGCCTGCTGGACTCTGGATGGGTTTTCTCTGTTGTGCTCTTCCCTAGGCCATCCATATTAATTGCTGGCACTAGCCCCTAACAGTTTTGTCTGTACCAGTTTCAGATGAAACCCTTCCAGATCATGCTTAAATCCTCTCATCAGAAATAAAAAGGAAAACCCCAAACTGCCCAAGAAATTGCTAGTCTTCTCTCCCAAGCCTTTCTGCCTTCCTTTGTTTTGAGGCATTTCCCATTTTTCAAGCTGGCTCCAAAGTCCCAGAGCTCTTTCTGGGAGCCAGAGAAGAGGGGCTATGATAGTGTTTCTATGATAGTCCGATAGTGCTTCCATTAAAACATTGAGAAGTGTCTGATTTCAGTGTTGTTTGGATCAGGCCATAGTGCCCAGTCACTTCAAATGTGCAAAAGTTGTTAGCTTATGTGTTTTAAACAAAATATTTGCTTTGCTTGAAGGAGAATGAACTTTGAAAAATAAGACTGAGTAGTCTATAGAAAAATACTAAAATGTGGCATTGCTGACAGGTTCAGAACTTGGTTTTCAAGTATTAATTTGATAGAGCTGGGATTGGAACTGCTGAAATTACTAAAAGCTTGAAGAAGAACTGTAGCCGTTCATCATGGACACGCTAGTCTGGTAATTTCCTTTTCAACAACAACCTCCTTTGATATGTTTGCCATTGCAGAGTTAAGTCTTGGCATCTTCTTTTGAATTAGCAGCCATGGATACTTTATTTTTTCTGTCTTACAACTGAACAGTAAAAACTTGTCAAGCTCTTAATCTCTTTGCACCAAAAATAGCTTTGATCGTCGCAGGATACAATTCCTGCTAAATGTGTGATATTAATATCTTTTTTGGATGTCAATCTTAGCTAGAATTTCCTTGAGTGGAGTGATTGGGACGCCATTTTTCTGTGCAATTTTCGTGGCTTAGAGGAGAAAGTTAGGAATGGTACAATTTCTGTGGATCAGACTAAACGCTTAAAATACCTGTTGAAGAAACTTGTAAGATTTTAAACTGGAATCCTGGTGATTTGCATTTTTTGAGTATAACACAGGCAATACTAGAGCCATTGCAGCAAGCCTTGGGGAAGGACAGTGTTCGATCTTTTATTTACAGAGTGCAGTTGTGTCACATCCTGTAAATACTATGGACCAAATGTTCATTGCCTTGATTTATAGAATAATATCAGGAATTTCACACAACTCACTCTGCACTAGACCACTATCTGCTGCAAAATCAAGGCCACGATATTTTCCAGGTCAATTTCAAATGAGAATAAAGAAAATCCAGATGTGATTTTCCTGAAAAAAGATCCAGGTAGAGGTTAATGACAACATTTAGGTTTCTGCCTCAGGACATATCTAAAATGTGTGCAGCCACTTGGCAGCTGTAAGCCTTATTGGTGGTTATTCCTTCTGATAATAAAAGCTACTTTGTGTCACCAGAGTGATAAACAATACCCCCCTTAGTAAGCAAAGAGATTAACAATACATGACATTAAACACAAGATCTGCAAAAAGGAACAGAGTGTTCAGTAAGTCCTCTGAGCTTCATTTTATCTCAAAACATAAATTTTGTTGCCAATGGAACGCTCTATAAGAATTAATTAGAGAACTTCACAAGCAGTCAAAACTCTTGTATGCCATTATAAATTTATCATTGCTGAAAGGATCTATTTCTGCTGTCAGACATCATGCTTATCTGGCAGACTGCACAAAGACTATGGAATAAATAACATTCTTCCTATATAAAGAACCCTGGAAAAATGGAAAACTTGTTTTTAAAAAGCCAAACATGTTTATTATCTGTAAGGCGTTTCTGAAGAAACAACACTTAGTATTCTGCTGTTCTAATATTCAAACTATTCCAGCAGATCCCTCAGATTCCCGACTCAGAGAGAACTTGCACAATGCCATGTTGAGTACTACAGTTCATGTGCCTGTTCGTTGGTGTTCCCTGCCTAATAGAGGTAGAAGGTGGGCTGGGAGCAAACTGTTACCATGTAAGTGTTTAGGCGAAGTCCTCTTGGACTACTGGACCAACTTACCATTCCATTATTTTTCATTTGGATTGTATTAACCATCAACAGTGACCCTCTCCTGTAATTTTCTAAGCTTATCTCAGTCATTCTAGCATCACAAACAAGCTTTATAATTACACATCTAATACTGTCAAACATTCTGTGCTTCTACTTCCTTCAGTAACTCAATTACTCCCAACAGTGATCAGCATGTGATGCAAAGGGCATTACGTTTGCTTTTCCTATAGTGGCTGGCACTCAGGGGCCAGCCAATGTAAAATCTGAAGGCCTCACAAGTACTTTTCCTGCAGTATGTGTTTTGTTAGTGAAGTGACTTCACTTGCTACAGAGGAATTCTTTTTTTTTCCTTTCTCTGTGCACTATTAGGTACTTTATGTAGCTCAAACACCATCACAGATAACAAGGCAATTACATTATTGAAGACTGCATAGCACTACAAGCTCCTGTGTGAGCTTGTGCTTGCTATGCCCCAAAAAAGCATTGGCTCCTCTAAAATGTTAAAAAATACAGTGTGAAAGGTAGGTGGTCTATTGTCTTCCCTTTTGCAAAGTATTTACATAGTCACAGCTTATATAAAGGAATTGTTGAAGTCAAAGCAGCAACTTTTGTGATTTGGAGGTAGAAGAGGTTACTGTGCTCTATGAAGCAATGCTCCTTGGCAGCCTCTCTCTGCAAGCTGCATTGTACCCCCTGGCTTCTCCATGGACCACATTTATTGACGTGCTGTTGTGGTTTACGGGTGAACAGGCTGAGGGGGTGGATGGGTGTTAACCCCAGGACCCTGAGGAGTCAGAGGGCAGCTGCTATTCCCTCCCTTTCCCTGCCACACTTCATAGAACAAGGAGATTTGGGGGCTTTTCCTTCCCGGGGTCTGGTGGCTTCAAGAGCATCTCAGCTTGGCTGGGCCCGACTCGCCATGTGCCACGTGATCTGTCGCCATCCCAGAGCAGGTTTTTAGATAGAGTTCTGTATTCTTCTGCCCTCAATACTCCTGTTTGTGTTTTTCTCCTGTTACTCATTAAATTTGTTACAGTCTTAACTTCCAGTCTCGACTGTGGCATTTTTCTTTTTCCTTATTCCTGTTTCTGTCCTCCCCTGGGAGGGAGGAGGCAAGGGCCTAACGGAGAGAAATCCTCTCTGTGTTCAATGTGGGTTTGCCTTGAACCTTAAACAGAGACACGTGCCATGACTAAGATGATGTTCTTTAGGAAATTCTGAGGTATTGGAGGCCCCTGTTTCTGCTTGGCTTTGTGCTGCCCCTGTAAAAGCTGTCAGATGATAAATTAGAGCTGATGGATGCTCCAGAGATCAGAACAGGCACTGGCAGATGGGGCATTTGGTCTCTCTGGGCTTCCTGTGTGTCTCATCCTGCTTTCAGGGGGCTAAAATGAGGATAATCTATTGCAGGGAAAGGAGATATGGGAGGACACAACAGTGAGGAATGTGTGAGGCTTGGGACTGAGGACCTCAGGCCTGTTGGGCAGTGGTGACAGTGGGAGCAGGAAAAAGTGATGAAAGAACCACTGAAGAGCTCCAGTTTAACCATCTGAGGGCTGAACTGGCAGGGCTGGGGCCTTCCGTGGTACTGCAGAGAATGGCTGGAGGTGTGTGGCCGGGCTGTGAAATGAGAGCATGGGCAGAGGTAGAGCTGGGAGCCACGAGCAGTGGGAGGACAAGCTGTCTGCCCTCAGGAACTGACATGGGCCAGAGGCCCGGGGAGGCTTGGCAGGCATCGTTTCCAGCCCCAGCAAGGAAAGGGCTCTCTCTGCGTGGCTATTTACACTGAAGTTAACTGTTTAACCGAGGACAGAGTCACCCATACACTTCTCATAAAATGATGTTCTGAGTTTTTCATTGTTTTTTAGAGTGGACGTGACATTATCCTGTTGTCTTGTCAATTAAGCTTTGGGAAGCCTCAGACAGATAAGGAATTAATGCTGTCAAAGCCTGCAATCTGAGCCTTTCCTAACTCTTGGAGGATTTTTGATCAAGATATCCTTATGACTATGTCACAGGATTTTACTGACATGAAAATTGCCAGAAAATCAAACTTTACTTTCAGTGCAAATCTTTCATATACTGTACTATGGTTGCAATCTTTACCCTGCTTTACCTGATGGTGTTATCCATGCTATGTATCACTTAAAACAGATAGTATGAGACAAATTTCTCAGGAGCAAGATATTTTTTAGGTAGCAAATCTGAATTTCTGTCTGTATGTGATACATTGAACTGTATGAAGCTATTGCCTCATAAATACTTGTGAGTTACTGAGATATGCTTATTTGTGTCTTCTGCTTGCTTCCCGGTGAGTAGGGATTTTCTTCTTGTCATTTTCTCATGTTTTGTTTTCTCATGATCCCACAGTTGAAGGTTTGGTGGGTTTTAATGCCATGAAGATGAAGGAAGTTGTTTCTGTGATAAAAAGCCTTTGAGGCATTATCAAAGTGTGACTTCACTGAAGATCACACATACAGAGAATATGTCAGGGGCTGGAATGTAATCCCTGTCATATCACTCTTATTGTTTGAAATGTTCTCCACTTATTGTAATTGTAGTGAGTCCTTAATAGGGGTGAGGTGGTATATAAACAAAAGCCCTTAAAGGAACATCCTACGGTGTCTTCCTTAGTGCTCATGTTCCTGTGGACACCACTAACAAGACATAACATATAGCCCTGCTTCAAAGAAAACAAATTCCAACACTTGTGAGTACATCTGTACTACTCAGGGTAACTTCTAACAAAAATTAGGCTAGAAATTCAGGTTGGATAGTCTTTCTTACAATTATGGTATCAAAACATTGGACTAAATTAATGTGGAAGAGATTACAGATCTTTTGCTAGAGGAAAGGCCAGACACATTACCACTGGAAATGGTTAGGTAGGGTTGATTTGGATTTAGGAAAGGCCTAGACATATTTTGGAGTTCCCTTCTGTCCTGTGATTTTGTATTCTGTGCTTCATCACTTCACAGACAGTCTATTAAAACCCATAAATTCTAATGTAGGCTGTGAAAATAAAAATCTGACAGTTTACTGTGAATTGCATGCCAAGCAGAAGGTCTCCAGAGGGGGAAACGACTCTGAAAACCTTGTGTTGAAAGATGGATTTACACCTGAGCACGCTAACGTAATATGAAAGCCTGGAAACATCTGCCATCAAGTAAGATCCTGGAGATCTGGGCAATTGTAACTACAACCTGTGCTGAACATGCAGGAGCGCATCAAAAAAATGTGGAAGTGTTGAAGAAACTTGAAGCAGAGGGGCAATGAGCAGTGGAATAAGAATTTCCCTATACTGATTTTTTTTTTAATGTCTAGGAATTGAAATCTTGAATGTATTTGTAAAAATCATATTTATGGAATGGGTTAATTGAATTATTCAAGTTCCTAAACTTAGAAATTGAAAACCAACTATTTTTAATTGCATTTTGGATAAAAACTTATCCTGGCATGAAATGACTTTCAGGGAAGGAAGATTGTGAAGGAAATAAGGTTTTGATGTTATATTTTAAACATGGTGGCATTAAATGTTTCAAGAATTCCTAGCTTTTACTGGTTTAGGAATTCAGTTCTAATGAAAAATTTAATAATAGACCGTGACCAGTTCTTCAGAGAAAATACAGAGCCTTTAAAAGTTATAGAAAATCTTATTATATA
This sequence comes from Chloroceryle aenea, assembly GCA_013399075.1. Lineage (NCBI taxonomy): Eukaryota > Metazoa > Chordata > Aves > Coraciiformes > Cerylidae > Chloroceryle > Chloroceryle aenea. The sequence continues at coordinate 83,185 of VWZY01008559.1, read as the reverse complement.
GATTAGCAATGATTTCCTTGTACTCTGTGTTGGTTATGACCTGAGACTGGAAGAAATCTGAATTTCTTCAGGAATGCCAAATTAGATACTGCAGTTGATGTACTTAGACTTGAAAGGAAAAGGTGTTTAACAGGGATTTCATGCTACAGGCCAGTTTAGGACTGAGATACACAATTCCATTTTTAGAATCCAGCATCCTGTTTGTGCCATTAATGAGAGCTCTAGAATTTTATGTTTCTAAAGAGGTTTCTAAAGAAAGTTTTGCATATTTACAGAAAGTGTTAGAAATCTTAGAATTGTTCGGGTTGGAAGGACCTTAAAGATCATCTAGGTACAAAGTCTTTTACTTCATCATTTTGCCCCCAGATTCTTTTTGTCTCAAATATATATTTTTCTACTGCTTACTCTCAGGTTTTGTTCCTCCGAGTTGGAACACTTATTTAAAAAGTCTTCTGTTGCTGTGAGCACAAGCAGATACCAAAGCTAATGTTTTGTCTCAGACTGAGGTTTGACCAACATTGTACTGGATGACCCTAATGATGGCCAAAAAGCAATTGCTAGGAGTATAAAAAGACAAGGCTTTTGTAGTGGATTCTTTCTTCTGCTTCCTTTTTTGTCTGGTTGGTTTCGTTGGTTTTGGGTTTTTTTTGGTGTTCGTGATGGTGGGTTTTTGTAGTTTTTTATTATCATTTTTTTTGTTTGCTTGGTGTTGTTTTGTGTTTCTCTGTTGTTCTGGTTTATTTTTCAATATTCTGTTGATTGGGAAATCACACCATGTAGAGCTTTTGGGCTATGGACTTTCCCAGCTTCTAAGAAGGTGTTATTGTCCTGAGAAATCTGTTTAATCACTCTTAGAACAGTTTCTGCTTTGGGTCTCCACATTTTCCTGTGGAAAAGCATTCCATATATCTGTTTGTAAATACTCTTGGGGTCAGAATATGGTAAATATTTACATTATGATTTAACACCAACAGGATACCTAATCTGTAGAGTGTGCACAAACTGCATGTTCTGATATAGCATCCTGTACCTGCTGAGGGAGCTGCTCCTCCCTCTGAAGCTGGTGGCAGACCCAGTGTCTGGTCCTGCTCACTTGTCCCAAACAATCAATTTATCTATGCAGCCACACTGATGCTTTAGCTAAACTTGCTGCATTAATTATATCTGCCCTGAGCTTACAAGCTTTTAGAGCTATTTTGATCATAAATTTTGCAAGCTTGCAAGTCAGCAAGGGGCTTTTATTTTCCAAGGTACCCAACTTGCAATTACACTAAAATTCCAGATTTTGATTATTATTAAAAGTCTCCTTCAATTCATGGATGTAAGATAAAGGAATGGACAATATTTCTAGGTTATTGAGTAAATGCTAGGTAGTGGTCTTACTTTAAGACACTCTGCATCAGAGAATTTCTACCTATTCCTCTCAAAACAGGACTTGATTAAGGTACCTCTGACAGGACTGTTTGACTGATAAAAAAGGTCTACTATTCGCATGTCACAAATTACATTTTTTAATATAATGGTCTATGTAGTGGTGTCTTAGTGTGCTTAAGGTATGCATAAGTTCTGTGTTTGCTTCCCTAGGACAATGTAAAATGTGGAATCTGGGAAATCTGAATGTGGAATTTGTGGAGAGATGACAGAGGCATGCATATGCTCTAGTCCATGCTAATGAGTACTTCCCTGGAAGCTGAGTATAATTCTGTGTGTCTCTGGGTGCTTTTTCCAGTGTTTCCCTAAACCTCAGTCTGTTTGTGGATAGTGTTTAATACTTACAAAAAATCAGCCACAGTTATTTCTATTAATAATTAGTTGAAGGCACACTTATCCATGCAGCAATCTTCAACCAGAAGTTTAATTACTATAAACATCTTTTTGGTAGGTATTACTAATGTAATACCAAGCACAGCTTTTATCCATGGAGCAGTATTTGAGTCAATGAACTTGCAGCCCACTAACATAAAAAGACCTAATGAATATATATTTGGTACATTTTTTTTGAGGAAAGTTTTCATTGCTGGTTCAATCTCTGTCTGATTTCTGTTTAAGCTTTTCACTGGTTCAATTGGTATTGGAGAAGAATGTAAGAGATGTTATATTGCTCATTCCTTAATCACATAAATATTTGAATATTTTGGTGTTTTAATCCTATCTGTCATAGAGACTTAGTTTTAAAAGTATCTTCTTAAATCAAGCCACAGCAGACATCCTGATTGCTCAGAACATGAGTTCTTAGTGAAATAAATGGTAATAGATCTTTGAACTGAAGCAAGTTGCTTTTAATAGAAACCACCTATCAAGTTTTTTGTAGAACAGTCTTGGAAGACAAAAATCTGGAAAATGAGCCAGGCTGGAACAGCATCAGAAAAGAACTGTCCAAGGCCTGAATACCATTGATGTCTCGTACAAAAGCCCTAACTAAAAAGGGAGCCCCAGTCAAGTCCTTGCACATATGGGACCCCTCTTTCTGTGTCCCAGTGTACAGAGCAAGATTTTGTCCCTATGGGGTAAGCATCTCTTTTTAGGAAGGTGCTGTTGTGAGCAGGCACTTTCCCCTCAGACAATATTGCTTTCAGAAAGGCCAGCCTATGCAGCCTAGGTCATGGAGGTACGTTGGGGGGGTGTGTGTGTTTGTGTGTTACTGCAAAGGCTGACTTGAGCAATGGCTCCTTTCATCTCTACTGATTTACCTCTTTCTCTCACCCTTCTCTCCCAATGTAGATCAGATTCCTTGAAGCAGCTGCTTAACTTCCAAAAATGCTCAACCCTCCCATCTCCTGCTGAGAGAGGGAAATGGTTACTATGGATTTTCTGCACAAGAACAGATGTATTTCAATATGCTGGGTATTAACCATACTGCTATCCATTTGCTTCCATTTTTTTTAAGTCTAGAATAGGATTGTTTCATGCATAGGCTAGGTAGGGCTGCCTTGGCTTTTAATTCCTTGCACTTCTTTTCTGCCCCTTCATATAGAGGTCATCAACGAAAAATGACAGGAGAAGTCTGAGTCCTCCATATGCTTTTATACATCAAAATATCTTCCTCTCCTAGTGTTTCACCAGGTTTCAGACTGATGAACAGCCCCAAGACAGGGCAATGAATTCAAATAATGCAAATCATATGTTTGGGGTGATTCTACACTCAGTATAGAAAGGAATAACCAATGGATGTATGTGAATTAAGAAAGCAGGGAAATGGAAGGCTAAGGCCATATGTAGCAAGAAGGAAGGGACTTTTATAATGACTTTAATACCCATTAATATATTTCAGTGTATGGCAGGGAAATGAGTGCATGTTGTAAGTTGCAGTTGACAGAACTAATTCTCGAACTTTGGGACAATCCGAGTGTGGATCTGAGTGATCCACATGATGCATATAGAACCCTCTTCTATATGCAACATTAGCCAGTGAATCATTAAAAACATTTTGGCATTCTGTCCATGCAATCCCATTCACTTCAGCTCATTTCTAACACTTGATTCTGTGCTCTGGAATATTAAAGCTGAAGAGAATGGTGGGGGAGTGGGAATAGTTTCTGGATCATTTCCTCCATCAGTGACTTCTATAAGGGCTCTAAATAGAAATGTAGCATACACCACAGAACCACATGAAATGTCAGTCCTATAGTGCTGTCATTCATGAGAAAGTGATGCTATGGTAGTCATGTTTCTAAAATCATATTCATTTCAACACTATTTTTTAATTTTTGTAGAAAACAGTGGCTTTCTGAATGTCAACCTGCCTGACTACAGGGAAACCTTGTATTAAATGTACAAATAACCTCTCTTTCTGATGAGTCTCAGATCCTGAAAGGTTTTAAAAAGTACTTTTTTACAGTGTGTATATTGTTTGTAGTAGATGTACTCTGCGTCTGCTAACATCACAAGGTCTTATGGAATAGAAAGGCTAGAACTCAAAGTTTTATCTGTATTTTTACTCTACAGAAGTAAATCTTTTGCACAACTCATCTGTCTGGTAAATGGATGGCTTCTATTATTCTCCATTATTGCTCTGATTGAGTTTCACTGCTGTGTTTTCCAAAGCATCACAATTAATTTCTTTGATATATGAAAACATGTAAGAAACCTGTCCATCTCCAAGGACATTTACTTTGTAGACATCTTTATAAGTCAACCCAAGTATTCTAAACACAAACCCAGGTTAATTTATAAGTGCCCTCAGTGGGGATGCAAAAGTGTTAGAATAAATTGTTGAATTGTTTAAGACTGAAGGTCAGACAGAGAGCAGGTTATTGGAGTGATATCCCTAAGGGAAGAGTTAACAGCACTATTTCAAAATAACACAAAAATACTGCAGTTAGTGTATGGGGCAGGTGTGCTCCGAGCAGTGTTGCATGCTCATGAAACACAGTGAAGACAGTTCCTCCCCAGCTGGCATGTTCACAGGTTTGGCACCGGGTCACTCAGCTTAGCAGAAGATGATGGCAGCTGACTTGCAGGCCAACCACGGAGGAGATGCACTTCTCGTTCACAGTGTAGCTGCAAAGGCAAACAGAAATATTGTTCTTGTCTGTTACTCAAAGCTACTGAACAGCCTATCCTGAGATGCTCTGAGAGATTCTATCTAAGAGATGTAAAACTTCCAGTCAAGAAGCAGTGTCTAAATGCAGTATTTCACTATTCTGCCTCTAAGACCTGTCCTCCAGTCTGTGTGGATGGCAGGGCCAGGGCAGCGTATGTTCCATGCAGGGTGTCTGTGCAGTCTCCCTGTGTGATTCTGGTCCTACTCCAAGTGGAATATATTTCATCTAATGTTCGAGAGGTACACGTTTGCCTTGGCTAAATTTCTTCTTTACTTAAGTGACATTCCCATTGGAAGACTGTGGGAGAGCAAGAGTTTGAATCCAAATCTCTGAAATTTTAATTTTAATTAAATACCATTTAATTGAATAGGAAGAATTTTTAACTTTTTAGACAACATCACTTTCATGTGTGATTTTTCTTTTCATTCTTGCTTTGATATGAACAGAATGTGATATGCTCAAAACATCTGAGGCTACTGAAACACAAAGGATGATGTCTGAAAAATATTAAAGAAAAGGAGAAAAGGTTTAAAATATTTAGTTGTAGTGAAAGAGCATCTCATCTTCCTACACCATTCTTGGCCTCTGAGGCTTATCTGTGGGTGAGAAGTAGGCATGATCAAAAGCAGCCCTTTCTTTGATAGTCAGGACATACTTCTGTGTCTGCTAAAACCCATTCCACATTAATGCCCTGACACTTTGTCAGCCTTCCACTTTTCTGTGACTTGGACAGGACAGCTGTAACAACTTCACTGAAATGTTCAAGAGGAGAATAAAATCAGTCTTGGAAAGAAATGTTATTTTCTTTATCCTTCTGGGATCGTGTGTATATATAACAAAAGGGAGTTCAGTGTTCCTTACTGGCTACTTAGAAGATTATCCCTCCAGAAGGCTCAGTTCATCGAAGCACTTAAGCATGTATTTAACTTTAAGCACAGAATGAAGTGAGAGCCAGTTGTCAGCTCCATGGTTTTCATCTCCCCCAGCTCAAATTATCTTCTTTGCTGCTCTGATAAGATCTTCCCCATACACAGTCTCAGTGCTGTACAGCTTCCTATCTTCTCACATGTTTCACAGACTTTGCTTTCACCCTGAAAATGCCAGACAGTGCTTCTCCTCCACAGGGTTTTGCCTTACACACAGGCAGGCTCTTATTCCCAGCTGACACTGGCAAATTCTGAACTTCAGCTGTTTGTGGAATGCTCATGCCAAGCTATTTTCTGAAAGGCAAGTGTGTGATGTCTCAGAAAAAGAAACCCCTCTGGAGAGATACCTGGTGTAGATGTAAACAGTTTCTCTCCTATGCGTTTTATTTGCATGTTAATGCCTGTGGACATTTTGTATTAGAGTGATTGGAAAGACTGATTGCTTCAGTCTGTGAATGAAAGAACATATCTGCAGAATAGAGGAATAATAAAAAATATTAAAGCTTGAATACAGGAAATGTTTCAAAATTGCAAAATATTTCACCTTTTCAGTCTTTTCTTTGGTCTTCACATTTTTGGTTCTCCCAATTTTAACATAGTAGATAAATTGACAATTCCAATGAATGACCATTTAAAACGTTTTTTTACAGCTTTGATACTAGAGGACAGAATCTGGTCGTGTCCTCTGGAAGTTGTGCTGCAATATAGCAAATCCATTCACTCTTTCATGATAGACTGCATTTTGTCTTACAGAGCAGTGCAATTTCACTCTACCAAAAAACTTTTTCTTTCCAATTAAGTTATTTTCAAGTACTCTTCATTTACCAGACTTGTGTTTACTTGTTGCATAATCTGTTTTTCAGTAAGTGCTGCTGGGATTTGCTGTGGCCCATTAACTATTAATTCCATCAATTACCTGTTTAAGTTGTATTATTAACCAGATTGTAACATGACTGAAGTGACAGGAGTTAAAAATAGATCTTTTTCTCTAGGGCTGAAGACCTGAAAAATATAAAATAAGATGCCTTAACACTTGTTAAGAGCAGGGTTTAAAATTAATTCTAAAATTCATAAATAAAGCTATTGTACCAATTAACTTCAACTCTCTTAAGAGACACTAACTCTACAAGTAAACCTCTGAAGGTTTTTTGAAAGTATTGCCCACAGTCATTTCCAGGCATGAAGTCTCAGCAGAGTCCTGTCCTACTTCAGAGAGAGACCCAGGCTCAGTGTGGCAGGATGATTTCCAGTTTAGGCTCACAGGAGTCTACATCTGATGTTGCTGGAAATATACTATGGGAACAAGAGTCAAAAGCAGTTGTTGCATATAGTCATTAGTAAAGACTTTTATAACCCTTTTCTTAAGTCAGCTCTGGCCACATTTCCAAATGTGTCACTGCCACGAGCAATGTACTTCATGAGAATGAATTCCAAGCCACTAACAAACTACTTGGACAGTTTTAGCTGAGGTTCAGCCTCATCAATTTGAGAATGTGCCATTCACCATGCCATCAGTTTTACTCAAATATTTTTCAAACACAACCCTAGAGAATTAGGAAGATTGGGAGAGGGAAAAGAGTTGTCATTTCTGCTTAAAACATGAGTGAGAGATTTTTAATGATCATTATTCTGTAGCTCCCATAGGGTATCTTTGCATTGCAGCAATGTGCTATAAATTAGCTAAGCTGGATAATTGAAGCCATGGTTGCATGGAGTTCAATGTCAGTGACAAAAGCTTCTCAAAAGCCAAAATAAAATGCACATGGTATTAAGTTTCTGAGTTCCCTGTAATCGATTCTAGAACTGTCTGGTTTAAAGTCAGCTCATGATTGTCTACAATCCACTGTGGCACTGCTGCAGTCCCGGGGAATACCTGAAAGCTACTGATCAAATTTTTCCTTCCAGAGAGACAGAGTGAAAAAATAAATGCTAAAATCTCTGCAAGACTCAATATTACAACTGAAGAAATAGCGAAATGGTTATGTATTGTGGGAAGAAAAAACCAAAACACCAGTATGTTTCTTGATATTGTAGCGTGTTACACTCACACTAAAAAGACTGAAGGTATTTCAGTGGTAGCAGTATGACCAAAGCACCTTTTTTACCCTTGCAGAGGCAGTCGCCAGATGCACACCTTTACATTTGCTCCTATTGTTTACTGAGCTGTCTGGTCCCAAGGCAACTTTCATCCAGGAGCTACGGAGCTGCAATGCAGAGATGAGCATCACCATCTTCAATTTTACAGATCAGAAAGCTGAAACACGGAAAGGTAAAATGAATTACCCCAGATCTGTTTTTCCCGTGGTACTGTCATTTATAAAGCTCAGGACTGGACCACACTAGTTCTTTTTGTAGTTGGCAATGATGCTTTTCTGTCTCTTTTGTGAAGCATATCTTTAATCACAGTCAATATATTCTGTGGCAGAGCCTTGTTATATTTGCATAGTGTGTAGATAAAATAATAAAGTGAGTGTATAAGCACTGAAGTGCAGCTCCTCATGGCAATTACTTGGCAGTAATGCCCTGAGTTCAATTCACCCTGGAAGGTGGTCTAATCCTTACTAGATTTATCACTGTCAAGGACATGTTTGCTGATCTCACTGCAGATTTCTCTTGTTTTTAAATGATTACTTTGCTTAAAGGCACAAAGTGTCTCAGTACTTTCTATTAGAGTTGTAAATGCTTTTTTTTTTTTTTTCCTATCCTAAGACCCAGTGGAATTTTGTCATCGATGTTTCTGATGCTATTAGGTTCTGGGAGGCCATTCTGGCTCAGGGTGTCTATAATAGTCTTAAAAACTTGGTCTTGGTCGCAATGCAAAGACAGTTTCTCTATTTCTTGTACAGTTGTAAATGTCCTTGAAGAACATTCAGTTCTCTACAGACTTCCAGTCTAGATTTTAACAAAATGAATAGCAAACCCAAAGTGAAGTTCCTCTTACAGATAAAAATGAAGAATTAAAACAAAACCAAAACCCCACAAAATTAAGAATACAAATGTACGTATTTATAAGAAAAGTAATCTCAGCATCTCAGAGATTTCCTTTCTTTCTGTTGTCATCAAAATGTGAAAAGACACAGAGGATAGTGTAGTTCCCACACAGACAGATCTGAACCTTTCCAGTGATTTCCCTGAGCCTTCCATCAGGTCTTTGTGTTCGACTGTGCACTGGTGAACAATTAGGACTATGTTTAACTACATGTACATCCCTTGTATGTAAAGAAAGATACACAATATTTTCAATGTTATTTCATTTCCACTTTGAACATATTCTGCTATAAATTCTACTCTTCTTCTACAAAATGACCAAATAAACAAACATATGCAAAACAAGCTGAACCAAATGCAAGAAAATTACAACCAGGACAGTAAATTCCTTGAGAGATTATGATCTAGACAGAGAGGTTTGCCTGTTGTTTCTGATTAAGTTCCGAGAGAAATCAATTGGAGATTCACTCAGATTTCATGTGAGCAGTGCTACTCACCATATATACCAGGTTCTGACACCTTCAGTTCATATGTAAGTAAATAATTCAGCTAGTAAATAAGTATGTTAGAGTCTGTAGAGGTAAACCAGCAGCATAAGATGAGGATCTATTCCTACAGTGTCTGACTGTAACATCAACTATTCAGACAGCTCAAGAGTTTAGCCATTTGAATTTCAAAATCTCATAAAGAAGAATCTCAAAGTGCTTTACTATCAGATTGTAAACATGGTCTGTGTTTTTCTTTCTTGCGCTGCTTGTGTTTTCTGAGAGAAGATCATTTTCATAGTTTAAAAAAGAACATCCAGCTGCATGACACACCTTCCTACAATGCTATGAGTGCATTGAAATACCTAGTTAATGCCAGCTTTGTATTGAAAACTGGCTTTTGTAGATCATAGGAAACATTAAAAGGAAGATATTTTCTTATTTGGATGTTCAGCAGCTTTCTAATTGCTCATGTGTATTTCAAATACAATTTCAATTCCCTGTGTTGGTAAAGCACTTTACAAGCCACCAGGATTTACATTTTCTTCCAAGTCACTTAAGATAAATGAAATGCAGCCAGAAGAATTTGGAAGATTTACATCCTGTTATGTGCAGTAAGGAATATTTCCTATTGCATAATTTCCATCTTGTTAATAAAGGGTAAGAGTGTGCTTGTGTATATTGTATGCCTTTCACTCTATTCCCTTTCTACATTTAAATGCTGCTATTTTTCATATGGAATAGAATGTAAATATTGCCACAAGTATTAAAACAATCAGACAAAGTGCTGAGTATTTGCTGGTGAAGCAGGTTGTGCTGCAAGCTCCCATTCAAATTCCATGGGAGCTGGGGGCTTTCACAAAGCCTGTGGGGCTTGGTGGATGCTGTCTCCCACACTCCTGGAAGTGTGCTGTGGCTGCTGACCGTTATATATGGAGTGCTGGGAAGTGTCAAGGAAAATAGCTTTGTAAGGAATTGAAACTCCTAACCACAGCTACAACACTTCATAGAGGTGGTCTAAGGTAGTGCACTCACAGACACATAGTTATGCATAGTATTTAAGGTAAAATATCCATTGTTTTATTTTGGAAGAGTATGAATGGAAAGGAAGGAGCATATGAGAGATGCCACTTATTCTATCTCTCTTTTTTTCTTTTTTTTTTTTTTTTTTTTTAATTGAAATGTGTAACTGCAGTCCCCTGCCAGGCCCCTTTCAGGGGCAGGAGTGGAAAGAGAAATCTGTCTCAGGGGTTGGTAGGCTGCTGAGGGTGCCAGAGATCAAAGTACACTTCTGCACTAGGTGATGATCAATCATCCTTATCTACTTAGTCATAAGACAGTGATAAGGCTTCCAAGGGTCAGCAGGTGATTCTGCCCCTCTACTCTGCCCTGGTGACACCTCACCTGGAATACTGTGTCCAGTTCTGGAGACCCCAGCACAAGAAGGATGTAGACATACTGGAGTGTGTCCAGAGGAAGCCACCAAAATGATCAGGGGAATGGAGCATCTCTCCTATGAAGACAGGCTGAGGGAGCTGGGGCTGTTCAGACTGGAGAAGAGAAGGCTCCGGGGGGACCTTATAGTGACCTTCCAGCACGGGAAGGTCATGAAGGTTGGGGAAGGTCTATTCAAAAGGGTTTGTAATGATAGGACACGGAGTAATGACTTTAAACTAGGAAAGGATAGATTTAGACTGGATATTAGAAAAATGTTCTTAATATGAGGGTCACTGGAATGTGTTGCCCAGAGAGGTGGTGGAGGCCCCATCCCTGGAGTTATTCAAGGT
>VWZY01008559.1:42240-69707 GCA_013399075.1 Chloroceryle aenea | reverse complement strand
TTTTTTTTTTTTTCCTATGATAAAGCTGACAATTCAAGACATGTCTGTGCTGGTTCTATTCTTAGTTCCTAAAAGCAGCTCCTCTCCCTGAGCTGATTTGGGATTTATGAGTATTGTGTATAAATTGTTACATGGCATAGTGCTAGATAATTAAACAGCTGCTTTGCACAGAGCCCCTCCATTCTTCAGTGAGGCAGATGTTATTTCATCTTTTTGCTGAGTTCAAAGATTCCATGATATCTGATATATTAACATTACTCACATTTTCAATACATTAGCACCTTCCTAACTGAGGACCAAAGCTCTGTGGTCCATTGTATGAGGCTTTGCCCAGGTAATTAGCAGAGCGGAGGATGCTTCTCGCAGCCTAACCCCGGATCCTACATGAGTGTCAGTGTCTCCCCACTGGGCCCAGAGCAGCAACAGCAGTTCACACTGGCTGACATTTCAGTTGCAGATGTCAGACACAATGCCATGATTTACATACCAATCACTGTGAGTGGGAGAATAAAGTTCCAGAGGAGCAGAAATGAACAGGGATGCAGAAGTTGGAGCTTGCCTTTTGCCTTCCTGTCGTAGCTGACAATAGCAATCTGAGGTGTTCATCTCCATCCTGACCCCTTAGCAACAGCATTTGTCTCGGTGCACTGGTGGTGATATGGCATTTTGAGTAGGTTTGCAGGGAAACTAGAATCATTTCTGCACTTATTTTGTGTTATCAGAAACACCATGCAAATCCCAAATGGTAGACCAACTGGGTAAACAAAGTATCAGGTTAAATGATGTGTATTCCTTGGCAACTTAGAAAGATGTTCATGTATCATGTTCTCCTGCTCTTTATTATTACAAGAGTTAATTTAAGTGAGGTGGATGTGTTCCTCACAGAGCAATAGCAAGCAGGTGTACACCTTGAGGTAAAACCCTCCTACCCTGCCCCACTTGTGGTCTCTCACAGCTCGATGCTGAAGCTGCTTCCCAGGGTAGTGTGTCATGCAGCTGCTAAAGCCCACAAATGGAAAAAGGAATAAGGGGAAGTGATGGCTAGAGTATTCTAAAGACATGGATGGGTGTTAGTCAAGCCAGATAGTCTGACCCTATCATAATTCTTCAATGAAACTCTGGTTTCCAAAGGTCTGTACTTCCTTATACAAATATTTCCATTTAGTTATGCACTTCACTAGTATAAATTTCATACAGTGTTGATATTTTTGCACTTGCAGACTTTTTAGTTGGTTCTGCTAGAAAGTAGAGATTGTACCTATCCCTAATTTGTGTTATAAACATTTATACTTAAGTATAAAATACTTACACTTCAATCCATACTTATTCCCAGCTGGGAGAATGCTTGTGAACTGCTTGTTCAGTGGGTCAACATGTATTGTTGTACATGGTCCATATTCTGGATTTTTATATCCTGATCCAGCTCCCCAGTTGTTTCAGATTAATGTACATCTTTAAACGTGACTCAGGAAGATATGTCTAATTCAGAGCCTGGCTGAGAATCTGGCTTATTGTCTAGAGATGTTGAATTTTCCAAGGCTGGCACTTTATCCTTCACTGATGCAGAAGAAATGATTGCTTTAGAAGGTCTCTCTCCCTTTCACAAAATGAGAAGATTTTAAAATTATTGTGTAGCATGTCCTTCTCTCCATCACATGGTCCTCATTTTGTTCACCATTATTTTTAATGGACCAATTTTCTCTCTTGCTTTTCATTTGCTTGGTTCCTATTATTACTATCATCATCAAAGTGTTTGTGGGCTGCCAGCTTTTGATATTTCATTTCACTGATTTAATTATGTCTGCAGCTTGTTCTGGGCCTGTTTATTTTTACAGATTTCCAAATCCTCTTCTTTACCAAATTGCTTACATGCAAAGCTGTTTGTTCATTGCTTTAACGACGCATGGCAATTGTGCTCTTTTGTACTTTGCATTTGTTCCAGGGGGATGTTTTAGTCTGATCAAATTTTAAAACTTCATCAAGTAAACATGGGCAGACAACTAAGACAAGAGTCTTCCCATCTACAGGTAAAAGGATGTTCTGGGCATAGCTAGTACCAGCTGATTTTTCACCCTTGCTCCCTGTAGACATAAGAGAGTGTGGAGACATGTTTGTTATCAGCTATAGGTAGCCAATAGCTTCTGAGCCTTATGACCAGCCTTTCTAACTTGAAAAAGAGATTAAAAAAAAAAAAAGAGGGTCCCTATGAGCTAATCAGGACTTTTTGTTACCATCTCCACTGTAGATTAAGCTGTCAAGGTTTTCTGCCCCACACCACACTCTAGAAACTTCAGGAGTCCTTACTTGAAGCTTTCTACCTCTCATCCCCATGGAGATGTTAAGAGTCTCTCAAAGCTAGCTGCCTGCAAAGAACCCTGCTGGACCCTGTGCATCCTGCTGTGCTGCCATGGGACCATTAAGCTTCCCTTTGTGTTGTTGGGCTGGGGTTTTCCTCCCATCCTTTAATATGCCCATCTTTTGTAAAAACAGATGAAGAAACCTCTCTCATGCCATCTCCTCCTGCTGCCTGTTGGGAGAGCATCTGCTACAGCCACAAAACCAGCGTAGTCATTCCAAGGACACGGCCTCCCTACATTTCACTCATGTTTGGCGAGGCTGTCCTTGGACAGTCCTGCCCTGTCTGGGCTGCAGTGTCACCTGTTCACCACTTCCCCAGCTTGTAATGCCATCTGTCTGTCTCTGCTCATGTAATGTCTTCTGCTCCTACCCATTTGGTGCTCTTCTGTGCTTCAACGTGCTTCTGACTCTGTGTCTTCACAACAGAGCACCTGCTGAGAGCCTGTAATGTTTCACCTTGGAGTAAAGGTGTAGATAAAGGTAATTGGAGCCTTGTTTTTTCCTTATAAATCAGTAAAAATGTACTTGTTTGTTTGTAGAGGGCTGCAGGAAAGGATGACAAGAACTGTATGACAGCAAGAGTGACATTTTAGCTCAGCATCTCTCTGTAGCACAGCCTCACTTGGCTTCTCAAGCTCAGCCAGAGGCTATCATGGTCTGGTGAGCAGCTGTATGGCACAGCCAGCAATGGTCCCCTTGCCTGGCACTTTGGGGCACTGGGAGTAGTGTATATTGAAGCCCCCAGTAAGCAGGGAATCTTCTGGGGAAAGGATGTCATCTCTTGTGCTGGCCTCATGCTGTGTCTGGCAGCTCCTCACACCAGCTGACACTGTGTGGATCTGTGCTTGGAGTTCAGTTTAAAAACAGGTGATGATGGCAGCCACTCACAAACTTCATTATGTCAAAGAACTCGCGCCCCGTGAGAGCAGAGACATTGGTACCAAGTGTATCACTCTGGAAGGGTCCTGGCAGGAAGCTGATGGTGTGTATGCACCTTTTCTTCCCCAAATCCCCAGGAATGGGTAGTTGTAGATTAGGTAGAAATCACTGGCATTAGAAATCTCTTGCTATAGCTTGCCTCATATTTTTTTGAGTCAGCTCCCCATAACCATTACCCTTATACTATAATCTTTATATGATCCAGAGTATCTGACATATCCCTCTCCAGCACCTCAGAGGCTGGTCCCTCAATCCTCAGTCCTCAAGCAACTCAGAGCAGCCATGTGCCATCAAGAAAGATCTTGTAGCTGTTAGATTTTCAGAGAACTTCAGCCCACTTTTAGTATTTTGCCTACTGGCCTCCTGTAACTACATTTACTTCAGCAGTGTTGCTACACACACACAAGCAACACACCATAGTTTTGTGAGTTTCTTGGATCTATTATAATCAAGAGTCCATAAATAGCTACTTCTAATGCACTTGACTAAAGAAAGTAATTGCCATTTAAATGGATAATTTATTGTGTGCTAATTAAATGCCCAATAGGTGAGAACATTTTAATGAAAAGTAACTTAACTCAATAAGCAGGTTTTTAATAATTATTAGTTGCCTGAAACCCTTCTAATGCAGTAGTCCTGTAATGACAGGCACTAATTGATGTTTTAAAAGTATATCTATTGTGGATAAATAGCTATTTTATTGCATATATATTTTCTCCTGTCTTTTACATGCACAGCTTTCCAGCTGGAGGCCCTGCTCTGCTTTATTTTTTCCTGCTTTTGAAAATCCTCTCACTTGTGCTGATAGTCTCAGTTACAGCAGCACATAGCAAGATATGAGCAGAGGCAGGGAGTTGCTGGCTTCTCCAGAAGAAAAAAAATTTACTTCAGTTGATGATCCAGTTTTAGGTTTTGTGATAACATTGGGTGCAAAGCCAGCAGAAGTCTCTTTTCCTACACAGTCAGACTTACAGTGTGAGCCAGAGGAAGCCTTGGAAGCTCAGCTTCAGGGTGTCTTTTACGCAGACATTCTTCCAACTCACAGATGTCAGAGATCCACAAATGGTTCCCAAATTGGGAATGTTTGGATACATGGATATTGTTCCCCAGTGAGCAGAGCTGTGAACACCTGCAATAGAGAACTTCTTATCTGAGATGTGTGCAAGGTGGCAACTGTTGTCTTGGAGTATAATGATTAGGCATAAAAACTGGTATTGGAACAGGCTACCCAGGGAAGTGGTTCTATCACCATCCCTGGCCATGTTTAAAAGTCATGTAGATAAAGTGCTTAGGGACATGGTTTATGAGTGGACATGCAGAGTAGAGTGAAGGGTTGGACTGGATGATATTGAAGGTCTTTTCCATCCTACGTGATTCTATGATTCTATGGATATTAAGAGGTAATTATTATGCAGATTAACTGGAATGGCCATTGTTAATGAATATCATTTGCAATGAAGGAATCTAAAGAATGGGAGCAAAAGTGGATGTCCTTCAAGCAATGCAGCAGTGTGCTGTGTTTAAATCAAATATCCCGAAGGAGTCTGAATTGGGAACATGTAGTATCAGATTTTAGGACTGGGGGAGTAGACATCTATTTTCTTTCTTGGCAAAAATATTATGAGAAAGCCTGTGCTGACCTTTCCGTAGCACTTCCTTGCTGTTCATCTTCACACATCTTTATTCACTGTGATTCTCTGGTGTCTTTTGCCATCACCAAGCAATGACTGTTGGTTTTTTGTGAACTTAAAGAATGATCTTCTGAGACTAAAATAAGCAATGGACAGGGAGTGGTTCTGTCAGTAGCTCTGATGGGATGGGGGTAGCCATTCAAAAATCATTACACTTGCTTAGACCTCTTTTTCCTCCATCTATAAAGTTGAAGTTATCCATGCACATTTCCTTCATGAATACTATTTGGTATTTTCTGATGAAAAATCCTATGTATGTTGAAAGTTTGCATCATGTTTCTGATGCAGGCAATGATTTAGGAATTTCTGGACTATTCCCACATGTTGAGAATCACGGAAAGAATATTAAGTACCAATATTTAACTTGGTTAATTTGACCATGATGTATTTTTCTAGAATAATTCCTCAGATAAGAAAATGAATTGCATTTAGAGCTAAAACAAACTGTAGGACCATCTTACCTGTTGCAATCCATCAGTCCTGCATTCAGTGAATCATCTTGTGTTTGATTATGGCAGCATTTCCTGCCACACGTTTCATCTTCCTTTTCTGTTGATTGTTTGTATCAGTGGTTAACCACCCATTGACTTATGTAAGAATTCTTATTTCCTGATGTTTTCGTGGGTTGTGGTTTAGCTTTTTTGGTTTGTATTTTTTTGGTGGGTTTTTTTGTTTGTTTGGGTTGGGCTTTTTCAGTGTTGTGTGTGTGTGTTTCTTTAGGTTTTTGGGGGTTTTTGGTTTGGTTTGTTTTTTTACCCACTACATTCCTGGGGAGGTTTCCTTTTTTTCTTACTATTGGAGGTTGGAGTGGGTTGGGTGGTTGAGTCTTTCATGCCCAACAACCTATCAGTCTTACAACTCCTTTGTTTCTGTCACTGAAAGAAGATGTCCATAATTATTTCATTATGTCTGTCCTTAGGGATTTGATCTAATTACAGTGATACTCAATTCATTGCAGACGCAAATATTTTAACAGGAAGTACTATGCCAACAAATTATCAGGCTTGACTTTTGAATAGGTGCTACTAACTGGAAATCAGAGAGCATGACATATCAACAGAGCAAGTTAGAACAGTACTGTGATGATCTTCTCATAGTCATATGTCATAATTAAATTTTAAACCACGTATGGCCTTCAAAGGCTGTGTTCAGAAGGTCAACTTTCAGTCTAGGTTTCATTAACCAGTGGAAAATCTAAAGGTTTCAGAATAGCAGTGAGTGAGCAGGAAGCCATCTTAAGGCAAGGAGAGGAAACAGTGGGCAAAAGCTGACACTCAGACCACTGGATGTAGCCTGAATTGTCAGAGAACAATAAGACCAGATACTGAAGAGCCAGCTAGTATCTTTTAGACAACCAGCTAATAGAGTTAAAAATGGGCATGCTTTCAAATATACTTCTTCTGGACTGGCAAGGCAAACAATAAACATCATGTTTGGCCCAACCTGTTACTCTAGTGTTTAATGTAATTTCTGAGAATCACCTTGACAATTAGGCAGAAAAAAGGTTAACTTCCTAGCCATAGAGGTCATAAATTAATGAACCCCTGCAAGCCTTGAAGAGGGAAGGAGAAGCCTGGAGAGACCTCTTGGGAAAGGGCAGCTGGGAAAAAGTACCACCAAAGCCTTCTTTCAGCTGGCTTCTTGGGTTTTAGTGCCTGGGAGAATGCTGAATTTCAGTTCCCAGGGATTTGATGAGGCTCTTTTGGGGAAACTGGTAGATTAGGACACAGAGAACTAATAGGCAGACCTTCAGCTAATTGTAAGCAAGAAAGCAACAAAACAATCCCCCAAAACCCACAGTGGAGGTTGATTAATTCATAAATGTCTCATCATAGCATACAAAGTACACTTTTTCCCCTTCCTGTCAGCTGCAGATTCATATTTTAAGTGTTAGGAAAGAACCTGTAAACTTGTCTGAATTAAAAGCAAAACTGTGTACTTCCACCTAAAATGGAAAATAAACTATTTTTTAATATTTATACGTTAAATAACACGTAAGCATATATCATTTAAAAGTGCATTAGCAACTTGACTTAATTCTTTATTTTGGAGATGATGTGTTAAAAGTGAAAATGCCCCTACTGCAGTTTTCTTCTTACATAAAGCAGATTTGAGTGCACAGTGCCTGTTCTCACATACTCAAGGCTGATGCACTGGAGAAGCAAATTCTGCTTGCCAATGAGTAGATTTCTTTGCATTTTATTGAAGGCCATTGCAAAAGGTTTGTGGTCAGTGTGGAAAAGCAGACAAACAGAAGTGGCAGCAGATTAGGAACCTGATGGGCTCTAGTCCTAAGTCTGTTCATGTGTCCTGGGTGGACAAAAGTGGTCTATGCCATTTGCATAGATCTTTTATTCAATGCTCTTTCACTTCTAGCAAGTAGGTAAAGCCAGTTTCACTCTTATTCCATTTGCACAGCAGAGATATGTTAATGTAAGCAGTCAGCACATGCATTCACCCTACTCTTGATTTAAAGAACTCTGAAATACCCTTAAAATGCAGAAGTAAAAAAATTGGTGACATGGAGTCTAATTTGACAGCAGAAAGCTACCCCATCTACCCTCTTGCACAAAAGTATTAATTACAAATGGTCTGCTGAGTTTTATTTGCAGAGTCTGTCACAGTCTGGGACCTGAAGCAGCAGGTTAATGAGATGCTGCAAAGGAACCACCTTGTAAGGAGACGGATCATGGACGTGAAACATCTACAAGGCACTGAAAAGTTTTATTGCAGCTACTAAACCTAGGAACCAAGCTAGTACACAAGGTATCATAACTAATGGGATCAAGTATTTATACACTTTTTTCCAGACCACTTCCAAGTATAGCAAAATATTTTGCACTTGCTGTTAAAAATTTCTGAATTTCTTGTTGTGTTTTTATTTTGTTTGTGGTTTCCTTATTGTCTGATACCTTAGGCTTGGTTGCTTCTCCTGGTACTGTAGAAAGTAAAGAATTGGCAGCTTTTTCGTGTCTTTTAAGCACAAGTAGACATTCAGAAATGATCCATGCTAGGAGACTTTCAATTGTAATTTACTTTTCACCCTTGGTGTGACTCTACCCCAAGAATTTTCTTATAAGAGCTGTGTATCTCATGTGAGTACCTTTTCATATCTTGGTCCAAATAAAGGCTAAGTGCCTTTTGATTCCTTTGGAAATTAAAGGTCTAAGTGTTATATCTTCAGCAGCAGAGGGGACTCTGGGTAACTGCACTGAGAAAGGCTCATTATAATGATCAAATTTGGGCCCTTCTTCCCAGTGGAGACCTTCCTGGGGGCTGGACTCGCCTTATATGCTAACCATCTTTAGGATGTGCCTGCATTTGCTGACCAGTGTCTTCCAGCTCTACAAATGGGATGGCGTGTCTCCACGTGGTTCTTATTTATACACGTGATTTCAAATAGGCAGTAAAGGCAACGTGATTACCACCCCTGAGCCCTCAGCCATTGTGTGGTTACTGCCAGGCTTCTTAGAGCTTTGGGTTTGTGGTAAGTCAGAGCTCTTCTTATTGTTTTATCATAGTTTTTGAGCTTCATATTTAATTCAGGTCAAACCTAAACTACTGAACAGAACTGTTATGCAGCGCACGTTTCAGATAAATGAAGTGTGGGTTTAGCATAGCTATGACCTAGTTACTTCATGCAATGTTTTCTAAAAGCAAAAATTGAAATCTCTTATCTGAACAAGAAATAAGTCTTTGTTCCCCTGACTGCTGCAGCATTTTGCATATATTTGGTTTCAAAGACTGATGAGATTTACCATTCTGAATCCTTCACGGGTATCATAAAGGCTTGTCTTTGCTGGTTACCCAACCCAACAGTGTATTGGAGAAAAGAATGTCTGCTGTCAGAGGTATGCAGTGCAATCTTGACACATCAGATGGCAGAAAGACAGGACTAGAGTTGGTAAATATTAATAAAACATTAAAAATAGCTAGATGTCTTTAAAGAGTAATTCTATTCTTGCTATTGCTCTTAAAAATAAAAGAGAAGACACTGGCAGGAAAGAAGAGGTAAACCAAAGAATGAAATGCCAAGGCACTTGAAGAACTCACAAAATACAGACATGCTTTTCTAACCTTCCTGAAATAGATGCATATTTCCTACCATCTATGTCTCCTCATATATATATATAAAATACTGTGAATCTGAGAGAGAAAGAGGAAAAAGATCATTAAAATTGTTAACTTAGATTTTAATTTACATACTTTAAAAAAATAGATTAATTCTGAATTATGAAAAAAAATCCATAAAATAGCTATGGGAATTTTTGCAGTTTGTTATCAAACATATTTTTTAGTAATTACTTTTCATTATGTTTTATTTTAGAAATCCTGCCCAATTCTTATTATTATGATTACAGTGGGAAAAGAGAATGTAAAATGAAAGTGATGAAAACCAAAATAGAATGCTCTGCATTCAACTCCTCACCTGAGCTATTGAGAAAATTAATGTCTAATTAAAACCTTCATTTTAGAGAAATAGCTATTTTTGTTGTTACAAAGGATTATGATATATTGTCACATAGCTGTATTAATAAGTCTTACAAGGCAGTTTTGAGGGAAATTTCACCAAGAGGGCTAGATGCTGGTTGTTATTGCCTTGGCAAAGAAAATGCTAATATCCTAATTGAATGGTTTAAGAAGCGCTGTGTAATTTGTAACTTTTCAAGGATGTCCAGTGATTACACTTGCAAGGAATACAAATGAGAGCTGGAATGAGGTGCTGAGATAGGTGGGGGGGATAAGGATTCAGTCATTCCCATTAGGTGATTCTGCACTCATCACAGAAATACCTGTTGCTTTGCAGGATGTATC
This sequence comes from Chloroceryle aenea, assembly GCA_013399075.1. NCBI lineage: Eukaryota > Metazoa > Chordata > Aves > Coraciiformes > Cerylidae > Chloroceryle > Chloroceryle aenea. Next base: position 59,904 of record VWZY01008559.1, on the reverse strand, counting down.
ATTGCAATGGAATACTCACCAAAGGTTCCCTTACATGGTTTCTGCTTGTCCAGCCTCTTTCCTGCCTTCTTTATCTCCACTTTCCTCCATTCCTGTTTTGTATTCCCTGCTTCTTTATGCCACCCTTGAAAACATAACTCTTGTTGCTCCAGTGTATCAAGCACTCAAAACTTAAACCACGCCATGGTTCATCTCTTTCATCTATTATTTATCAGAGCAGGCTTTTGAAAGCAATGATCACTGTTAGACATAAACACTGCTGGATACCTCATCAGACACACAGATTCTGACATGTGCCAGCTCAGGAACATTATGGTGGTGGAACAGCTATTGTTGAAAGTGTAAAGCCCATGAACCCAGCCCTGGGTCTATGCTCTGTGGCCCACAGCAACTGTTGTCTGGGGGAGCTCATTGCTTTTCCTCTAAAAATTGAAGGGAAAGAAACAAAAAATCTTTACTGAAGACAATATGTCATTACTTGAGTCAGTAGCATAAGTTTATTGCTATGGTACAAGTCAACTTCATTCAGATTTATGTCCTTAAAACTTCAGGTAAAGGAGACAGTCAATAAATAGCTGATGGGAAATTTGCTGCTGGCGGCACTTGCAGAGCTGTGGTGTGGGGAGGAAGGTCAGAGCCCCTACCATGAGTAGTACACCATGGTTCCTGGTCCAGTCTTATTCCCAGCAGCAAAATGTGCCTGTGGCCCTTATTCCTAACAACTACCTCCATTACTTGCTCTCACGGGTGATAACTGAGCTTGGAGGGGAGTTCTTCAAAACCTTCCCCTTTTCTGAGCTTTCTTCATCATGTACAGAGCTATAAAAACAACCCAGCCAGCAGTAACCAGAGATGGGTGAAATGTTGCCTGTGAGTGTTTAATCATTCGAAAGGCTGAACAACTGTCTCCAACTCCTTGACTTACCAAGGTATGCAGATTGTGCAGATGTTACTCCTTCTCATTTTGAACAAGGCATAACTCCACAGAGAATGTGTAATTTCCCAAGTGATCTCTTCAAATCTAATTTTATTTGAACACTAAATTTGAGGAGAAGGCAGATTGTCTAAACTGCTTTTTCTTGTCTCCCTATTTATACTTTCTTCTGCAACTCAGAGGCATGTCCAACTTCGGTCTAGAGGGGTAAAAAAGAATAAGAGCATACTGGGAGACTACCTCACTGACATTCTGCTTTGTCTTCTAGCATTTGTGGCTAATACTTAGAAAGCAGTCAAGCTGGATTTTTACACTTCATGGGTGAATATGCTGGGCATAATTCTGCTGCCACTCATGTAAAAATAAATACTGAAACTAATGGAGTTATATGAAAATATAAATTATGTAATCAAGAAGAGAATCAGTGCCCCTACAGATACAAGATCAGATTACCACCACACTCTCATTTATACTGAAACTCCTTTATACCACCCTGACAGTCAAATGAGGTTTTAAATTGGTAGAACTCTGCTGTCCACTCATGGTAAGATGCTCTTATGCTCCCATAACAGGCTTTACTGTGTGACTAGACCTCCCCGTTAATAGGCACAAACCATTGGAAGGAAAGTGGGAAGAGGCAGTGGTCTTGGCCCCATTCAGCACTCCCTGCATCACTTCTGACCCCACTGGTCCCTTCCTGCCTTAGACCAAGCACCTGTACATCAAAGGCTGGGCACCACTCAATGTGATGTCAAGCATCAGTAATTTAGCTTCTTGCAGTCTTCTCCCAGTGATGGTCCTGATGTTGTCCCCCATGGGAATTGCAAGGCAAGGGGGATATCGTGTGCCTGAACTGAATCTAAAGGACAGAATCAAGGTATCAGACCATATTTGCTGCATTCATCAGATAAAGACGTTCATCATCTGTTGGCCAACAGGGTTTGCTATGTGTCCAGGTCTCTTCAGAGCCAGCAGAGAAAGGCAGAGTATGGGAGAGCCTCTTGATCACTGGGAGTCTCAGGTGGAACAAGCAGCTGCTCCAGAGGTGTTCTCATGATTCTTCTTGGCAAGAAACTATATAATCAGATGTCTTTTAACATCTCCCAAATCCTTCTTTGCTTTGATTCTGCCTAAAACTCTTGGATAACAAGTACTGCTATGAGTCTTGAAATTTAATGGTAAAATGAAACATCAGATAAGGAAACTGTAACTCCTGCCTTCTTAAAAGGGACTGAATGAAGAGCTGAAAGAGCTCCTCAGCTTCTTGAGGAGCAGCCAGGTTAGACAACAGAAATGTTTATTCCCAAGCAGACAATGGCAATAATGTTTTGTATGCAGTGTACTGGGCCCCCATCCCTGACCTGAATCCAAAATGAGGAGATTGACATGGTTTCAGATGCTTAATTGTTCCCTGTCACCTTAAGGAGCCATTCTAACCCCAAGAGATCACTGGAGTAGATAACTAAGATCCATACATGATGGGCTGGGAAATATTCTGCAGCTCCATGTGAGTTATTTGTATAGGCAAAGTGACTTTTTCTGTACTACTTCAGTAAAGTGTCTAATAAACTGTCATTTTAAGCAATGCACATCAAAATTGCTTAAGTATGAGATGGGCATCAAAAAATCAAAACTGGATAAATACATGTGACCCTGTAAATGCTTGAAGCATCATTAGCTGTAGTATTTTAGTGAACTCTGCATAGTATACAGAAATAGCAGCTTGTTTACACAGCAAGTCCAGCATTAAGAGCTATGCTGTAATTTGTTCTTTGAAAAGGCAGCACTGTATGCCTCAGATTTTATAATCTGTTGACTCAAATCACAGTCTGTCAAGTACATCACAAGATTATCAGTGTTTGCATGTCAGATTATATTTTTTAGGGAACACAGGTTCTATTTATTCTTAATTCCACTGATGATTTTCTCAGGTTTCTGCCATATGCTCTGTGTCGTAGGTGAGTATTTTGCTGTCTTAAAATCTGACAGCTCTGTATCCAGTTTAATAGTCCTGTCATCTCAGCATTGCCATTAGCACTCAATAGTGGAAATTTAAGCAGATTACAGCATTGAATATTTGTTAAAATAACAAATAACAAGGGTAGGCATTTTAAGAAGAGTCAGTAATACATGAAAACCGTCAGTCAACGAAGGCACAAAGACTGATTTAGTGACTAATTAAACAAAGTTTGCTGACTTTATGCCTACTTAGCTAAACTGCACTTTTATGCATCTATCTCACTGGGGGTTTTATGCATAATTCACACACAATGACAAAACTGTTGTATTTTACAAACAGTTTTAAGGGTTTGAAGATTAAAAACAGAGGAAGATCTCTAAAGTCATATCCAGAAAGGATGCAGATATGCATATCTGCAGATGTGTAGTGCTGTGGAAGGTTAATGTCAATCAGCCCTTTTGAAACCACATGCCTGTCCTGCTGAAGATTCAGAAGATCAGATTGCACCTGCCTTAGATTCAAAAAAAGGAAAGATAAGTGGGTTGTTAAATAAATACTGTGAAAAGCACAGCCTTTTAAACTCTGAAGTCAAATAAATACATACCACTAAATGTAACCAGTCATTTAGTTGTACTATTTCCCTGTTATAATATCACCAGCCCATCATAGCAGTGAAATTTAAATCCTGTTAAAACAAGGATTATTTATGTGCCTGAAATGACACACTTTATTGGATTAGAACTGCAATTCCAAATCTGAACCTGATTTCAACAATAATTGCAAGTTCCTTGTCATTGGAAAGGCAGCCTTGTTTCTCTGGTGGTTAGCTTCCAATTTTTTTTCCTCTCTTTTTAATAAACTTTTTTTTAACATCTCTCCAGTACTTGAACACAGACTAATCCCAAAACAGCAAGGGAAAGAGTTGCAGTCATCAGGTGGGAATTTATATTCCTTTATCCTTATAAACACTGCAGCCCAAGCATCAGAAGCCAGCATTCACTCTGTTCATGTTCACAATGTGATTTTTAACCAGTCCTGAACGTTTACCTCCTGTAAGTGATCACTTTTCTCATAGAAACAGTTCTTCTGGCTGACCTGTTCAAGTTCCTAACTTTGCTTTACCTTTGCTTGGAAAGATTTAGCTGCCCATTGCTCCCAGGCTGCTGGCCAATGTCCAGCCTTTTCATTCAAAGCAATGTTGTGCTGATTAGAAAACTTGCAAAAAATGGTAAAATCTTGCCCGTAATCTTCATCTAATCAACTTCAGCAAGGCTCTTCCCTAACATTGCAACTGAAATCTAAATATTAGCTCACTCTAGGTTTTCAGGTCATACTCAGCCTTGCAGCCTGATTTTATGCAGATCATAAGTACCCAGATTTGATGTGGAAATGTAGAAGGGAAGAAACAAGAACAAGAGAGCAGAAATCAGTGTTCGGCATTACTGCAGTCTTCTCTCTTCTGGGCAGATTTGGTAGGTGAGTGATGAGGTTATTAACCGCAAAATTCAGTCTGGAGCCAACTGACATTTCATGTGAGTCAGAGCTGGAGCCGACAGCACAGTGGGACAATATATTTGCAATTAGCAAATATTTTAATGTGCACTAGCATGTCCTTCAATCAGCTGCTCTCCCAGCCTTTCCTGTTTACTTTTCTGTGAAGGTTTGTTCTGCCGAGAAGGTTTCTCTGAGTGGATTTCTCTGTTGGCAGTAAGGTGGTGGAATAGCAGCTCCTGTCTGTGTTCAGATCTCAAGGACACGGTAGTGACAAGCATTGCACCTCCTGGGCAAACCCCCCCTCTCCTTACAAAGTGTCCCATCTCCAGGCTAGCACAAGGAGCAATACTGTGTGACTGGGGCAGCCCAAGCTTGTTGGCAGATGAGGGGCACAGAATATCTTGTGAGGGGGATGTGAGTATGAGAATGTGAATCTCTTCAACAGTTTCTCTGATGCACTGTTTTTGTTTACTATTTATCAAAGCATTCAGGGAAGCAAAAATATTTTTGTGAATCAAATCCAGTTCCTCATAGTTCACGGAGAATAATAAATCTCTGTACTATAGAAAACAACTTGTATTTAGGTGAAAATAAAAAACTTGCAGTCTTGATGTAAATAATATCCCACTCTCTATAAACTGTGTGATTGAGGAAAAACAAATAAATAAAAAAAACTTCAAACTTTTGTTTTCTGAGCTTTTCTAGTCACACACTGGAAGGATTAGTCCAAGAAGGTAAGTGGCTGTGGCCTGGGTCTGTGATTTACCTTTCCTGGCTCCCACTGGGGCTCCGAGGTCCTGACAAAAGCAGCAGGGCTTTTCCTTGAGGAGTAGCAGCTCTAGAATATTTTACATTGGCCACGTTTTCGGTACCATCTTGGAGTATTTCTAATGCATCTGTGCAGGGTGAAACTGTTCAAGATAACATATTTTGTAATTGCACTGGTTTTCCTTGCCATGACTCTCTCTCTTTCCAGTTCATTTTCTGTTTGGCTTGTTAAGCTGCTACTGTTCTTGTACCAGAACAGGCTGCACACCTTATTGATTAAACTGACTGGTTTTCAGTGACATCTTTTGTTTGAATGTGGATCTGTTTTGCTGAATCAGCTGTGTATTGAAATGCTGGAGGGTTCAACTGCTATTCTGTTGGAGCTGCATAGTCGGTTTAATCCTCTTGTGCTTTTTTGCTTGTTCAGCTGGCTACTGCTTCAGCCAAGTAATTTTGGGGGGTAGAAGAGTTGCACTGTCAATTCTATTTTTGACTGGGAAACATATTCAATAAAATGAGTTCCAGTCATTCATGGCTGCAACTACATATTGTTGGAATTAAATGTCCTTTAGAAGAAAAGTGTCAGTTTAAAGAGAGATTTAAGAAGACCTGTTCATTCACTCTCTTTTTTATCTGTGAAAGCTGGAAAGCCAAGTACCCAGCCTAGCAAAGGGAGCACAGGTGCAGATTCAATTGCATCTGAAGCAAGCAGCATATTGCCATGGTGGTAGCTTCCCTCAGAATTGAACCTGGAGTCACAGATAGCTCTAGATATTTATTTCCAGTGGATAGAGATCCCAGTCTTTAAGGGATACTTTGCAATACAGACTCAGAAATGCTAACTGCTCCTTACCATCATTGATTCTAGCCACAGAAATCAGCTTTCTCTAGCTGCTTCCTGCTTTTGGCATTGAGCTCCCTGTTGAGACCATTCAAGTGCTCCAGGAGATGCCTTTTGCTCAATAAAATTTAACACGTGTCTTGGGAGGGAATAGACTGTAAGTCGTAGCAAACAAACTGGTACAGTGACAGCACAGACCTTGGGGAGAAGAGTGAGCTCTGCTGCCAGCAAAGATACCCTACTGCTGCTCTGGCTGATCTTAAAGGAGTGTCCTTCCACCTTCCTCATCATCTTCTCTTTAGACACCAGGCAATACCTGAAGCCACCTGAAACCAGTGACATATGCAAGTCTTTGATGCAGTTCCTGCTCCACACACATGATGGTTCTGTAGGTAGTGTAGCTACAGGGAACTGCTTGTGGGCACCTGAAGTTGTATCTAAGATACCATATGGACAGATTCAGCATCTTCATTCCTAAAAGTGCTTTAACATCCACCTGGTCTCTGGTTGCTCACCACGTGGACAAATTCTCTAAGATTTTCCTTATCCTCTTCTAATTTCTGATTATCTCCTATCAGTCTGGTATTGTTTCTGCCAAATCATTTACTTGTGAGATTTTGAAAATGGACAGGATGAGAGAGAAATGTTAGCAGCAAATCTCACGCTTTCTTCATAGCACTAAGCAAGATTGGTAGCTGTAAAAATCTCCTGTGAGGTTCCCACACAAATCTTTTTGGAGAATCTTCATACAGAGCTAAACAGACTCTAGTGCAGACTGAGGACAGCAATGGCAAGTCAGTGGAATTTATTTCAGTGTCTACACCTACCTCTTCTGTTCAAGTGGTTGCAAGTCTGTTATCCAGTGCTAGAAATTATCTTCATCTAGGTTCAGCAGAGGCTGTCATTTGATAGGGAAATTAAATTAAACTCAAAACAATGCAAAAAACCCATCAGCTTTTGGAGAAAAAGGTAAAATTGCAGTGAGGTCTAGCAAGAGAGAGGCATCTGGTGCTGGTGAGCAGAAAGTGCACAAATTATTGATGTTTATGCTCTTCCTGATTCAGAGCCTCTGCAGTTCCTTGCCACTGTATCCCTTTCAAGAATGTAGCATCTTTTGGACCCCTATTTCTTCACAGAATCCCAGTTTAATAGTTCATTTCATGTTGTTTCAATACTTCTGCACTTTAAAATCAGCCTCCCCAACACCTGGGGTAGACGTGGTGCAGGAGCAAGCTGCCTGTACTGAGAACACAAAGACTGCAGAGGAAGAAATGCAGTTTGGCTGCCCCTGTGCTGGATGTGTCCCTAGGAGCGGGTTTGTCTTTTGTGAGCAGCCCGTGAAGATTAAAGCAGCCTGAACTGTTGCAATCAGCCCTCCAGAGACCTTTGCTCCCTTGAGCTGAGCTGTAACCAGCATCTGGCCCCACCGTGACCTCGGTCTGCTGAAATGACATTGGAGTGAAGGACTTTTTAATTTTCTTTCACTATTTTTTTTTTCTTTCTTTATCCCCCCACTTTTTCAGTGTGTTTAATGCGTCTGTGGATTAGAAAGTCTCTGCTGTAAAGGAGAGGGGGCTCGAATGGCATCGGTGTTATCAATTCATCTGTCAGCAGTGCTGTAAGTGATGCCTTCCAGTAAGCCGGCCTGGAGCTAAGCAACTCTGCCATCATCAGGCTCTGCTCAGCAACGCAAAACACAGAGAGACATCGCAGCAGCTGCTCTGCAAGCCCTGGAAGAGAGAGCTGCTGAGAGGCTGCAGAGGTTCCTCGTTACAGGCACTATGCTGGAGAGAGAGTGTAAGAATTTGTAGCTATCATAGAAAGTTTCCCTGTGAGAAATTTTTATTGAGTGATGGAGTTTTTTAGATCCAAACTGGGGAGAAAATATACATCTGAAGGGAAATGCTATTATTACAGTTCATAAGTTGATGTTTTATTTGAAGCCAAGACAGATAAAGGATTGCATTGAAGTAGAACCATCCTAGGAAGTTTGAGATGGCCTTTGTAAATACTTTTAAATATTTACAGGAGACATCTGCTACCTACTACTTGTATCTACAGTCCTCCTAGGACAGGAATTAAAACAGGTTGGATGATCACGGTCAGTGAACACATATCATTTTATTCCTGGGGCCAAGCTAGCTAGCTAGGGAAAAAAATGCAACTGAACTGAAACAGTGCAGAGAGCTTGAACTGAAACCAAAGTGATCCTGTTGAGCCTGAAAAGTTCTCTCCTCTGAGGACAGCGATGTCCTCACTTCAAAAGTCCTGTTTGTGCTCACACTCCACCTAAAAATTGTGTTGAAGAGGCAAAGCTGACCTACCCAAGAGCTTCCCCTGGACACTGTGGTGACCATAAAAAGTACCTGTAGCAGCACAGCAACTCACAGCCCGGCACATACAGCCTGTAGGGTCTATGCAATTATAAACATTTATGTAAAGAAAGATAAAAACTAACAGGAAAATTCGTGTTTTTCATGTTCTTAACAGTAAGATTCTTCCATGGCTCATTTCTATGGAGAAATCAGGGCTCCAGTGGATTGGGTATTACATAGCTTTAAAACCTCACTGCCTTTCCACAATGCCCCACGTTACTCGTGCACTCTCCAATTTGTAGCAGTTACAAATGGCAAAGGCTGGAGGCACAGGGCTCAGAGAGTGCTGCTGTTTTCAGGCAGCACAATAGCAATTTGTTTTCCAGTGCTGCCTTGCGCCGTGGCTGTTCATTGAGCTGGTGCTGGCCCGTGGATCTTGGTGTTTAACTCCTGCTATTACGGAGTACAAATGCCTGAGCAGCCCAGGCAGGGAAGGGACAAAAGAGCACTGGGGAGAGGCAGGCAGATTACCTGTCCCACCTATTGCCTGCATGCTGCAGTGGGGCTTTGCCCTTGACTGCATTACCTGGACACAGCTGAGGTCTGGTTCCCCTCCAGCATGGTGGGATGGCATGAGAAGAAAGTCATGGGAGTGTGGAGCTGAGGAAAGTCTCCTTTTGTTTGGGCCTGCTGCTGCTATAAGCAGTGTGTGAGATGAGCTTTGAAGTGACCTTGTTTTGTTGCTCAGCTCAAACCTTGAGGGCAGCACTGAAAGCCCTTGTCATCGTGTTGATTGCTTGTCAAGCAGCAGAGCTCACCTCTGAAGCAGGCTAGGAGTAAACTCGTGGGTTTTGCTGTATGTTCCCTTCCCTGTGCCCCCCTTCCTGGAAACACCTCACTTGAAGTGTGACTGTACAACAACACTAGAATAAAGATATAAGAATAAATATTACCAGGAACATCTCTGACCTCCATCGGGTTTTCCTTCCGTGACCGAGTGGACTGAAGGTAGGGCTTTTATAGACTGTTTGGGATTAGAGAGAAAGACTTATCATTTAGCCTGATCATAACAAACTCAAAGAGATGGGAAAAATAAAAATATATTCCCCTAAAGAGTCACTTAGAGACATAGCAGCTGGGTGAGCTGAGTCCTCCCTCTTCCAAAGTGTCCCTGAGCTCCGGCAGCGCACAGCTCCTGCTGTTGAAGGTGTTGCTGGTGCTTCTTGCAGTACTTTGCACAGCGTTAGGCTTATATGCAAACACGAGTGCAAGGCATTTATTCCTAATTTGGGACCAGTCTTTCATACCTAGTTAGGCATCTGAATGTCATTCTGAAGATGTTTATTCTTCTTACACAGGCATAAGGGCCACAGTGTCAGGATGGTTTTGTACCCGTGTGTTTTATACAGAGTGAACTGTCACAACGTGAAACAAATGGCCCAAGTTCTCCCCTCTCATTAGCACACATCTGACCTGAAATGGTTCCTACACCTAAATATTTCACTACTGGTCTCAGGGTTATCATTAGCCAAGATTTATCACTTTTGTCTGTGTCCAAAAATTGGCAACCTTAATTAGCCCAAGTTCTGCTCTATGGATTTCTTTCAAAGTACGTGTCAGCTAATGAAGAGAAGAAAACTTATTTTCAGAATATCAAAACTGTTAAATAGGGGTTAGCACCCCTGTTTCAGCATTTTTTATTCAGAAAAAGGCTGAGATTTCCTGCTTTGGAAAAAGAATTCCTTACAGACTCAGAACGAGCTATTAAGTTCAACTAACATAATTAAAAGGACCAAGACTGCAACCTGACTGGCAGACATGATCTCTGTTCCTCTACAAGATTAAATACACAAAATATATAAAAGCTCAAAACTGGTCCCTATTTCATGTTTAAATCCCTTCTTCAGGTGTCTTCAGCCCACCCAAGAACCCATAGAGGCCAGAGGAGGTGTTTGGTGGTAGACCCTTGGTAGGACTGCCCAAGAACGAAGAGGAAGTGATGAGTTTCTAAAGAGACAACTTTCATCATGTAAATGCATCACCACAGAGATGGCAGGAATAAACTGGGAAGTGTCTGGAATGTAAATGAGCTTATTTCCTATTGACATTAATCCTGCATGAAGTATGGATGATAATTAATGTTAATTCACAAGGAAATTCTTAGAAAAAACTTCTGCATCTCCAAGGTGAAAAGGTCTCAGGTGTGGCACTGAATACCAACAGTATCGTGTTTGATTTACCAGTAATCATCAAGTTTTACACCGAAGGTCAGGAATAAATCTCAAGTTTGCAAGCTGTGAGAAATAAATGTATAAACACTTTAATTTATTGCCCTGTCACTGTTAATTCATTTGGCATTCCCTGTGATAGCAGTGCTGTTAATGAATGGATTTGGTAATAAAGTGGATGTCATACCTATTAATGCTCTAAACTGTTGCATGGTTCAGCAGGCAAAGCAAGTCAGATGCTTTGGTATTCTGAAGTTTCAGAAATTTTAAACCGGAAAAGAAATCATATTTTATTTCAAAGAAGTACTCAGAAATATATATAACACATTTAGTTACCCCAAACAGGGACACATCCTGTCCTAGAAGAATCATTCTTGAACACAAAACAATAGGTGTCCAGAACTGACTGAAGCCAAGGGGGAAGCTCCTCACCTCTTTCAGAGGTAGCAGGTCAGATCCCATGCAAAGATGTAGATCAGCTGGTATTTGCTGAATATAGTTAAAAAATAAATGTAAAAAATAATGCATGTGTGTGAACAAGAGTTGAGTCACGAATGGGAAAAAACCCTGCTCTTGGGTATCTGTTTCAAATCCTGAATAAACAAGAAAAGGAAGCAACAAAGGAACCCTAACCTTTGCACAGTGGAGAAATCTGTGTCTGTGTGGAGCCATAGCTTAGAAAAATCTGCTAAATGGAAGTTAACCTTGTTTTTTGAACAGCCAGGTGATGCATATACATTTTCCTGACTTTTTGCACTAAGGTGATTTTCCGCACATTTTAAAATTAAACACAAATACTTTGTAATCCTTTCATCCATATTTTTAGCCTGTGCTCTGCAGATCATACAATGGTGTCTCAAAAACTGGAGTTTTTTCAGTTAAGGTCAGCAGAAGCCTTGGCATTGGCTTCAAAGGCTCCGTGACCAGGATTATAAGCAAATCATTATTTTTGTAACCTAGTCATAAGCAGGTTCGTAATAAAAATATGGATAAACAGCAAATAACTTCCTTTTTCTGAAATATGGACTTGGAGCAGGAGGCCTTGGACTCTTGGGCTCATGAGATCATTTAAGAAAACATTATCTGGCAGCAGCTCATGATTCATGCATGGCATCCTAAAAGGATGCCTGGAAAATGCTTATACACTATCAGGATAGTTATTGCTTTATTATTACACAAGAATATATTATTCCTCATATTTAAAGAGTAAATGTGGATGAAACAGTTCTACTGGTATTATTTTTTTAATCTTTTGATTATAAAAATTCTATTTAATGAAAGCTTTAGCCCAGTTCAACAGAACTGAGCAGAAAGAGGAAAAGAAATGACTACAAACACACTTTAGAAACCTCTGCTATGACCTAGACCACATTGCCTCTAAATCACAACCTTGCCAGTTCAAAACCTGAGAGATGTCATATGCATGGGCCAATGCAAGCACGTGTGTCTGCCAGCCTGGGGACAGGAGGATGGACAGCTGACCTCTCCACAGCCCTCACGGGGCTCTTTTCCTCACCTGCCTGTTAGTTCTGTAATCACTTCATTACAGCCTTGGCCAATTGATTAGATTAGAAAAGTGCTGCAGTGATAAAAAAGAACTCTGGCAGGGTTTGTACCAGTCTGAGAGCTGGTGTCACTGGTGGGGGGGATGTTCTAGCCTCTTGCACATTGAGAAGTGCAACTGGCTTCAAAAAAGCCCCCCCATTTTCAAGGGAAAAGGGAGGGTCAGAAAACCTAATTTGTTTTTTTTTCAGACCATTTCAGTGTTTTCTTCTGAAAAGATCACTAGTTTACTATACAATAATGTGTTTCATAGATTAATTTTATGCTTTGATTAAGAAAACTTAAATGTTTCCTGGAACCCTGTTACAATTTGTTACCTCTTAATTGAGATGGAAAAGTACCCACAGGCCTGAGCAGTGGATATATTATGAAATAATTGACTATTTTATACTTTCCCAGTTTATATTTGTAACTTGGTGTCATCCCAGATCTAATACATTCCTTTCGTAATGCTCCAAATGCCTTTGGAGCCTTTAGCAAGTGTTAGAAATACAAATAGAAACTGTAATATTTACAACATACTTCTTTAGAAGCTTATGAAACATCAGGCTTGTATTTAGTGCAGACACGACTCGTCGTGAAGGAGGCTTTTGGCTTCCTTTGTTGCAACATGAAGAATTCATTTTGGCATTTCCCTTTAGGGCTGGTTTCTTTTAAGCCATGATTGCATTAATAATATCATCTCATGGTGTAACTGATTGAATCATTTTCACTTTGGGGAAGAATTAGAGCCAAATCTAATTTGCTACTGACCCATAATCAGCAAAGCCATGGAGTAAAGGGCATGATTTTCTCTCAACTTTTCTGTGTAGGTATATTAATTTTTGTATTTCATACTCCTAGGGTAATTAATTGCCCTTAAATGAGGAAACACTTTATGTTAATGTCTTTTTAACACCAAAGATTGTGCCTGTTCCCAGGGAACCGTGTTACTTAACTGAAAGCTGGTTTCATTTTTTTAAAGGGAAATACATTTTGAGGGGAAAAAAAGAAATGGTTTCTTATTACTTTTGCTCAGATGCAAAGAAGGATTCTCTAGCTGAAGGATTTTGATTTTTGCAAATGTCTATATGGTATTTTTTGCATAGTTCATTTTGCTGGTTCCTTAGATCTATTTGCTTTAGAATTACCAAGATATCAAACAAGTACAGGCTCTAAAGGATTCTAATTGGCGAAGTTCTTTGATGTGCCAAAGAAAAAGCAAGATTAACTACAGCTTTATAACTAAAGTCTGCTTCCCACAGCTAAAAAAACCACAAACAAACACGACATGGACTCACCTATGTATTATCTCAGAAGAGGATAATCTCTCCTGAGAGATTTTCTCAAGGAAACCTCCTGGTGTTTCAGTCTGTGAGCAATGTCAGCGGACGGCAGCTAGCTCTGACTGGGAATTTGGGGTACCTCAGTGACTGGACAGGCACTGTACATCAGTGACTGGGGATTATTTATTTAATAATATTTAGTGTTGCATAATGACACAAGACGACTGTTGTCATACCCCACTTACGTTGGCATACCTCTGCAACTGAGATCTTCAGCAGATGCTGATCTTGCTGAGCTGGCTCTGAGGACCTGCCAGCACTGGGAGGGGAGATGAGGGAGGAAGAAAGAGGGCTGGACCGTATTTGGAAAGAGTTCCTTGGAAAAAAGCCTCACAGTGGTCCTGAAGCGGAGCCTCGAAAGGCAGCACCACCTCAGCCTGCCCACTGAGGAGCAAGCTCCTCTCCCAAAAAGAGTCACTTGAAGTGAGCAGAAAGTGAGGGTTCTGACAGCCAACCACACCTGAACCCATGCGGCTTTCCACAAGATGGTTCAGAAAGAAGAAAAGTCACCTATGAATGTTAAGCTTAAAAAAGCAATCGCACTGATGAGTATTTTTGGCATGAACTGAAGAATCCTTTTGTTCCAGCTACAGCCCACATGCTGATTCAGCTCAGCAGCTCTCCTTTTCTGTTCCTTTCCTTTCCCAGGGCTTCTTAAACAACACTTCTAGGTTGCTGTTTTCTTTCAGCCTGCTTCAGTTCTGTTTTGTAACAATGGTTCATAAAAATATTGGCAGGTCCTGGTGGCAATAGTCTGTAGAAGAGATCAGTCAGGATATGACGGTGCTCTTTTTTCATGCCTTTGCTATATTTATTTGATCTCATCTACAGTAATGACTTCTGATACTGCTGAAGTGGTAGAAGGCATCATATGGTAAATGGTAATCAGGCTTTTCAATATGAAATGATTTGAATAAATTTGTTTTCTAGAGTCTATCCAGAGCTAAATTCTGCTATCATTTTCTCCTGAGCCACTGCCCAGACAACTCAGCACTAGCAGGTGAAGTTTTCCTGGGAGATATTGGGTGGTGTCACCCCTACATACTGTGCCTCTCTGTGTCTTGCTGACCTGACCTCCAAACAGAAGGTAATTTTTCAGTAAACACGGATCATACCTGGATGCTACATCTTTCCTGCTTAATCTTTATTTGCTGAATGACAGCTCAAACTATAGATTTTTCATCTTGAATAGACCAGTACTTCAAATAAAGTCAGAATTGAAACTTGCTGCACACTAAGGTGTCTAATATGTTGAGTGGCATGAATTATTAAAGAATGTAAGGAAAAAAGTATCACGTCAGAACACGTTATAAAAAATGAGGTGAAGAGACAGGTCTTGGCCAGAATTTAAACAACCTTCAAAACACTCACAATTTCCCTGCAATTATCATGTTTTCATCCTCAGGAGTAATTTATCTGAATAGTGCACATGAAGAAATTGTATCTGCACTGGCTGAGCTTTGTATAAGAGCCAAAGGGGCAAAAGCACCTGCTTAAGAAGCACTGAAACAGTGCAGGAAACTGCCTGAGTGAAGGTTGCTCACTGTCCAGCAGAGCAGGTGATTCCTCCCTATACAAAACTTCAGGCTGATCAGTCTGTACTTTATATTTTTCCCAATTTTTTTTCCCCTAAGTCTGACAACTGATTTCTAAGTTACCCAACCTGGATTTTTTCTACTCTGTCTTCAGGTTTATGAAGGGATATTTTTAGTTTGGGTAACAAAAAGTGTATGCCACAACCACAAATCCAGCTGTGTTGGGTCTATTTCTTGTATTATTATTTCCAGTACAGAATATTTAATACGAGGAATGAGTTCTGTTCTGTGTCTTTGCAAGGCTTGTGTCCATATGGTCTCAGCCCAAGCCATAGTGACATCATTTCCACCAAAACCTCCTCTCACCTTTTCCCTCAAAAAGCTCTAACAAAAGCAGCTGACAATAACTCATACTGACATTTTATTGCCAGCAGCCATGCAACTGCACATTGTCTCTTCTGCTAAGGAGGTAAGTGCCGGGTAATTTCATCATCATCACCTCCAGAACCTCAGGGAATACTGACAGGAAGTTAAAAAAAACAAAAGTAAATGCTAAGACCTCAAATGAAAAGCCATTAAGGGAGATTGCAAGCTTGACTGGGAATATTTTACTAAAGGTAGGCAGCAAGTGGTTGTGGAGGTACTGGAGAGTTTCCACTGGCCAAATCATGAGCTCTGCTGCAGCTGCCTGAAAACCTTGGGTGTCTTGAAGTACATTGGCCCATCAATTCCCACCATGAATTTTCACCAGTATCCACTGGTGGATTCACATGGCCCCACTTTGGCTACATATCTTGGCTGAAGAGCAGGTCTCACAGGCTTCCTAGAGAGCCACTGAGGGTAGGGGAGGAACCAGGAATAGTGGCACAATCCTGACACTGGTACTTGTCTTTTCCAGTTAAATATACCAGACCCTGAAGGACACTTGCCCAGGAACTTGATGAATCCCTATAAAGTCAAAGCTGAATTATACTTGGCATCTTTCTGTTAATGCTTGACTGTGTTTTTTTCATTTTTCTTATTTTCTGGAGAAAGTTTGTGGATTTTGTTCTTTTGGAAAATGTTGTAGGGACCTTGAAATTCAGAAAATTTCTACCAGTTGTAGATTTCTTATCTGATGTCCTTTCATGACTCCACTGCGCTGCTGTCGGGAATGTCTGATCACATCTTGAGGAAAAAATAATCTTATATCTATAACAATATTAGAAATTACCTTGGTACACTGATGATTGTTTTTTCCCCTTTAAAAGCTGGAGAAAGGATAAAGTGAACATTGGGCTATTTTCTCCTTCTATTGTTTATAATAGTGACTGACCTTTCATTGGGATGAGAGATCTAAAAATGGCATTCATTGCTGGTGACAGCATGGTGTTTGAGATGCAGGCTCTAACCCAATCAGTTACTCAGATGTAGGAGTAAGCTATTTCTATTGAACAGTAAGACGGATTAAATGCAAAAAGGCATTAAGGGAGAGAGTAATGCAGAAGCATCACCGTTGTTTCTTGAATGTAATTTTAAGTAAATGACCTTAAACTGCTCACATGCTTGAAAATAAATCTCCGTTCTGCTTGGGTAGTGTTTCCACGGTGCTTGTTATTTGCAAGCAACTGTGGATGAGACAGATCCTGAATTTTCATTTCTTTATTCTATTTTCTGTCAAAAAAAGCAATTCTTTTAAAAAACAAGTCCAAAGTTAAAATAAAGACATTTCACAGGAAGAAGACATTTCATAACTAATCTGCCATGAAGCAATCATGGCTATGTCAATGCAACCAGGTCTGAAGCAGCCACTGGCATGGGGGTCACAGGATGCCCAAGCTGGCTGCTCCTCAGGGAGTATACCTCCCTTCCCTAGATCATATAGTTTATCCCACATCAAACCTATGATTTGCACACTTTACTACCCCTTTTCTGCTCTTTAAGTCTTCTTTTCACTGCTCTCTTTTCTCCCCTCCCAGATGGGAAATCCAGATGACCCCGAGTTATATTTTCCCCACCAGTCCCCATCCCCATCCATCTCTACCCAAATCTGGTATTTCCAACTCTGTCCCCTAGGTAACCTCAGCCTTATAGAGCATCACTCATACAAAGAACTCAGTGCTTTTCCCTTGCAAGGTCACACAGCCCAAGAAGTCCCCAGTCCTTCCCTCAAGTGTCTGTGTACTTTGGACATTTCTCATGCAGCTCCCTCTAAGTCCAGACATCCCTTAGACCCCTATCACTTAGAGCCCCATCACACCTCAGATAGGATCTCTTGTGTCGGGTGATTCATTCAGTTGCATCTAACAGTTTCCCACGTCCTGCCCAGCCCACCAAAGCAGGCCAGCCCACAGCCCCACCACCTGCTCACCACCCCAGTGTGTGCTTTTTCAGAAAACACTGTGGAGGGACAAAGATTCTGCTAAGACAGGGAATACACAAGGAGATGGGATAAGCGGTGGCGTTCAGGTGGTGCAGTTTCACCTGGCCCAAAGCAGAAGACCAAATGGTGCCTCTAACTACGAGCTGCATCCTCAAAGTGGAAGAGGGTGATGGGAAATTCTGATGGGGTGGGATCAGTGCTGGCAGAAAGAGGCATTTCTGCAAACTCATGATGAGGTCATTTATTTTTCTTGCACATGTGACAGTCCTTACCCAGCCAGAAAGTGAGCAGGAGAGAGTAGAATGGCCAGACCATAGGGATATTGCAGCACCCTGCCCT
>VWZY01008559.1:7839-39915 GCA_013399075.1 Chloroceryle aenea | reverse complement strand
GATAAACAGGGAGCGGATCCTGTGCATATCTCACTGTCTGCTGGGTACAATCAGGGACATTTGTTCCATTTCATGTGTGCAGCTAATCAGAATTTTATATAAATCCTGAGTTTATAGGGTTTTTAATATATATATAATTCCAAAGGTTATACTTTTTTCTTTCTTTTCTTTCCCAAGGAAGACAGAAAATATGTTGATATTGTGACATTTGTAATTTGTCACTGTAGGAATATTTCTTTTGCTGGTTGGCAGATATCAGTCATTACTAATGGCATCATGATATATTCAAATAGCTTCCCTTAGCTGCTTCTGGTTATCTTATCTTTTTGCACCACCATTATAGGACTTTGTCACAGACCTTCAATGTTTATTTCCAGATAAATTGCAATTTTATTCCTTGGAGAATTTTCTGTGCTCCCCTCATGTCAGCTGTAGCACCTGTTCCCATTGCAGAAAGGAAGAAATATGTGCTGTGAAAAAGTTGGACTGTTAGTCATTCAAACTGATTTTCAAATTCAAACTTAGACCCCCACGTTCTCAAAATTTGCTTCCAAAAGATGCTATAAAGCAGATATTTTTTTGGTTTCCAAATATCAGTGAGCTTTTCAGATGTATTTCTTTATCTAAAGCTAATATATGTTTGAAGTATATCATTAATGACAGGTAAATAATATTAAATTATCAGACATAAGAAATTAAATATACTTGGAAATTAAATTGCCATAGTTTGAAAAGGCAAATCCTGCATTAAAAATATGAATATTCTGAGTATATTCCATGCAGGAACTTTCATTTCAATGTTTTACACTTTGTAGGACTTTTTCCATTGCAAATTATATGGGGGAAAAAAAAAAAGTTAAGAAAATGAATTAAAATAACAACTGTCAGTAGAAAATTCTTCCAACAAAAATATTGAGCTGATCTGAATGTTCAGTTTGTAGTAAAATAGAGCATTTTGTTTGTTTGATTTGCTTTATAGCTGTTTGGTTTTCTTATTCCCAGTGATTTTCCCCACATGATATGTCAAGAAAATGATCCTTGTAAAAAGGATACCCCCACCCCCCCCCAAAGCACCCAAACCCAAAGAGGCTGCTGACCAATGAATACAGCCTTTTGTTTTTTCCTCACCAATTCAAGAGCTGCCACACAAGGAAGTACAGTTCCACTACGTGTTTCAAGAGGTTTCTGAGTGAAGTAGGATCATTTTTTCTCCCCAAGGATCGGGATGGGGAAGGTGGATATGAGGCTGGACCACAGAGGGGGACCCCTCTGTTCCCCCCATCCTCATCCTGCCTGATGTATCTTGGATGAACCAGAGTGTCATAGGGTGCTGCCCAAGGATGACTCAGGTAAGCAGCTTTAATGGTCTCTCAGTGGGAGAAAGAGAAAATGGACTGCCAAAGAGGGAGCTTTGAAGCCAGGAATGATTTTGCAGTGTGTGTGCTCCATGGTGTGACAGCCAGGCAGGAGGGGAGTGCACACAAAAAATGCCCATTAAGGAATCAAAAGAGTATATGGCTCCTCGCTGCCTTGATCCTGTCTTCAGAGACAGGAACCTCCTCTTCTTCTGCAAGGCAAAGCCTGTGCAGATCGTTGCCTGGCATGTAAGAGCATCACTGGGTCTGCAGGACAGGGCAGGACTCAATGTGGGAATAGGAAGGCACTTCCAGTTGCCCATGTGGGGGTACCATGCAGCCCCGAGCCCACTTACAACATCAGAGCTGTCTTTTTTTGGCTACAAACACAAAGCCAAAGCCATATAGTTTATGAATATGATCCAAAGCCCATGGAATAGCACAGAAGTTCTAGAATGAGTTCTGAACTCTGACCTGAACCACATTGACCTCAAGGCAAAAATTTCTACATGCCACCCTTGTCAGCTGCTTAGTTCAAACAGTAGAAGGTAACACCAGGCTGGTCTGACCTTCAGCAGCTGGAGGCAGCAGCATCTGGGGGAGGGTTCCTTTGTGCCATCCCTCCACCAGTCCCACAGTGGTGGCATCCCAGTGGCTGGCTGGGAACATGTGGCTCCTGGACACATACGTGTCTTCTTGCTAAAAATGTTTACTGAGAGATCCTGGGTGGGCATTTCATCCGGACTGCTGGAAGCAGGTTGGCATCGTACTTGAGCATTGCCTTCTCAGGTGTCTTTGAGAAATCCCAGAGCACAGCCCAAATATATTCCCTTAACTTCCTTTTAAGGCCTTTTCAGGGTCTTTGAAACATTCCAGTTTTACTGGTACCACCTTAGTGCAATAATAGTTCTGGGTTTAATACCACAAGGTGTTTCCACAGTGTTTCCTTCACTGGCAGCACAGGGAGCACACGGAGTTACAGAAGCTCTCCAATAGGATGCTAATAGGCTCGTGGATGCAAGTGCACTTCATCTACCTCAGTCACGCCAGAAAAATGCTGCCTTTCAATCTCACAAAGCATTAATAAAGTAAAAGATCTCAGGGTATTACAGACAAAATTCTCACACTGGAAAAAGTGTTAATGGTTTCTGCAAGGACCATTCATCAGCCAGCTGCACTGCAGCAGGGGATGGGGGCACACAGGGATAGCGCCTGGTACTTCACCACTGCTTGCTTTGTAATATGAACAGAAATGCGAAAATATCCTGGGAGAGCAATAAAGCTCAGTCTTAACTGGTAAGATAAAACTTGCATCAGATGAGAGTGCTCATTCAGGAGTCTGCCCGTGCACCATGAGCAGCAGGGATCTTGCACTTGTCCCCTAACAGCGTCCTTGGGCTCTGCGCTCCCCAGGCGCCGTGGGCTAGTGGGGTGAGGGCAGGCTGCTGGGAACTGCCAGGCTATGCTGGGAAGCCAGCCTGGCACGGTCAGTGGAGGTGGATGTGTTCATCCTCCTCTGTATGAGAAGGCATTATTTGTATTGGCTTTTCAGAGCAGACCTGTATTTAGACGGGCACACAGGGATAGCGCCTGGGGACTTACCTTGCACTAACCTGGACACCACTGCATCCATCAGGTGGGGATTAGAACTAACCCTCCTTAACCTCCATGTCCAGACAGAAAACATCAGCCACCAGCGCTGTTTAAAGCTGGAATATCAAGTATCTTTGTTAACTACCTGGGGACATATGAAGGTTAAAAACTGACTGCAGAAAGTGCTCAGGAGGTTTGTGTTCAGCATCTCACACACACGCAGATACTCACCGAACGTTAAGGAGCTACAAGGTAATGAGGCTTGTCATAAGTAATAAGTAAGGTAATAAGGTAATAAGTGTGCATGGCTTATTAATACACTGGTTTAGGCTTTACTGGAGATTTCTTTAATTTTTTTCCCTGACTGTGTCTCCTCAGAGTCCATACACAGATTTGACCTGAGCTGGCACCAATGAAAAGTTGTGAGAGCAGACATTAGTCTTTTGCAGTTAATAAATATTCTCATTTTCTACAGGTCTTTGTGAAGGTACTAATGATCCCTGACATTTGAATAAAATATGGCACTACTGTTCATCTGAGATCACCATCATCATACGAATGCTGTTGTAGGGCAACTGGTGGATTGTAAAGAATGGCAGAGTCATATCAGGCTCAGCATCCATGGCAATACTTCTTCTGCAATTATAAAGCATATCAATTATGAATATACAATTAGAGTTATTACAATTTTTTAGAAGTTTAAGAATGGCTTTCCACTTTTAGTCAATGAAACATGCTTTTGAAAATGAAGGATTGCATGAAGATGAAAAGCATTAGGCACAAGTTTGTGTTTCAGTGATAGAAATTATGTCTTTATTTCTATTTTAAACAACCTAGAGGTTTCACAGGACTCTGCAAACATTCTGCCACTGCCATTTAATCAAAAAGGAATTATTTAGAAGGGAATAAGTTCCATGTGTGGCATATAACAGAGTTAGGGTTTTCTGGCTCCCTCCCTGAAGACATTCACAAGGCCAAGGGTGGCAAACACAAAAATTTAAAACTGGAACCTTTCTACACTGCCTTCCCTTGAAAAACTAAATAACTGCCAGGTAATTGTTAGTGAGAGCAAGAGCTTGTTTGCCCATCAACTGGCTAGGCTCCGAATGAAATAATTACGCTGCGGCATCCTCGGCTTCCCTGAGCGCAGCACTGGATGACAAGTGAAAGGCTAAGGGGTTGTTCTCCCACCCCATAGCTCTGAGGAATCAAGTGGAGGGGGAGGGTTGAAAGCCAGAGGGACTACAGATTCAAAGGTACATGCTCATGTAAATGCTGAGGCAGCCCTCCTGAGACTTCTCTGGCTTTGGAAGCCTGATGTAGTCCACATCAACGGAAAAAAAACAGCAAAATAGATTTATTTGTGCTGCTCTCTACAGACACATTGCTCCCTGCTGCAGGGTCCAGAGGGTGATTTTGGCATCCCAGCAGGGAGCCTAAAGTCAGGCAGGATAAATCCATGTCTGGCTGTGTTTGGGGATGCGGGGCCAATGTCTGATCCGCAGCGGCATCGCACGCAAGACCATGTTCTCCGTGGGGTGGCTGCTGGCCATCTGCACTGGGTGGCCTCTGGCAGGGTGGCCTAGAGCATGTGAGACTCTCTTGCAGCCTGGCATGGCAGGACCGTGCCCGTGGCTGTGTCTGAGGCTGCCTTTCAGTGATCTCAAGAGAGAAGGGAATCAGCCATTCCATGAACACTCAGCTCTATCTGCAGTTTTTTGCATTTTTATACTTTATGGAACCTGAACTCCATCCTGAGGTGATTCCCACATATGAACAAGTAGAGATCTGAGCAAAAGGAGCCATCAAATGCTGTGTGAGCCAGGAACCAAGTTTCTGCAGTCAGCTGTGGATGAAGATGACCTTCATTGTCTATACTGCTAGGCCACGATTGACTTCTATTTCTGTGTTACACACTTTCCCCTGCCCAAGGAGCAGAAATAGGCTCAGCCTGACTTCTCACACTGTTACAAAGAATCACAGACCTGTGATGTCCAGCTATCGGTAGCGACGTGGGAGGGGTGGGCTAAAGGCATGGTATGTATCATCTGAAGTTCATTGCAAGTCCATCCAGCCTGTACTGGCAGCTTTCATTAAGTTTTGCCATGAAGAAGCTTCACAGGGGACAGGACCCAGTCTGTGATTCTGTGAAAAGAAAGTGGGGAAATTACCAAGTTTGACAATGATTAAAGGCATTATCTAACCCCTTCTTTTGGTACTAAAGAGCCATTAATCATAGTGTGGATATGGATTTATGTAGTGCTCAGCAGTGACCATGAAGGAAATAATGCTGACTATCCTGGAAATAAATAAATAAATAAATAATATCTATTTAAAAAAAAAATAAATCCAAGGTTAAGGATCTGAAGTGCTCAGAGGACTCACAGCTCCTAGGCCCTATCAGTCACTGGCAAAGAGTGCTGCTGCCCTGGGTATTGCTACATCCACCGTTGCTGCTGTTTTCCTACGAAGATCTGGGGCTCAGATGCCCCGGGAGCCCTGTCCTCAGCAGCCCAGCAGCACCAGGCACCAAAGCATGTGCCTCTCCTTTGCCAGCACAGGGCACTGGTTTCGTCTGGGTCCCACACAACACAGAGAAAAATTACCTTCGTGCTCACTTTTTTTTTCCCCAAGTGTTTAACACATATTTTTTTTACATTTAGCACAGGGAAGTTTTAGCAATTACCAAATTAACTAGACTTAAGCAATGCCCTCATAGCTGAGATCTGTGTTTTTACAAGCACATGGGTGTGCAGTGCCCTTCTTTGATAAAGATTGCATTTGTTTCTATTTACTTAAGTTTAAAAGTGAACATTAATAATAAATAAATAAATAATATCTATTTATTTGAAGTTTTAGCAATTACCAAATGGGGAACATAAAAATCATAAAATTGCTATTGCTTACAGACTCAACCACAGCACTTCATTTTGTTGTTTTCCAAAGGGGGAGGAAGAGCCACAGCTGGACAAAAATACCCAGACAGACTTGAAGTTATCACTGAGTGAAACACTTTTCCTGAGAGAAATCTGTTGTTCTGCAACAGCGATTATTCTACCTTTGTGTTTTTGAAGGTTGCTATGGAAAATGTTAAGAACATAAAGTACCACTTAAAGCTTGAATTGCCTCTTTTAGGTAACTTGAATTCTGAAATGATATTTTGCTGCTCTAGTCCTCGTTTCAGTCCATAATTCACCTGAGACTGCTCAGATATTATGAATTCACACCAATATATTTCACGGGCTATCTTTGGGGAAACAGGCTTCTAAAGCACCTGGCTTTTTACAGTGTGTTTATGCCTCCCCTGTTGTTTTTTTGCTTTCTTTTTGAACTTCATGCATAACATTTGGAGGAGGGAGATACTACTGCCTTTACAGAAAGGATGAAAGAGGTTTCATTTCTGCTGTCGGTCCATCCTGGAACTCTGCCTGCAGAGAAAAAAAAGTACTTCTAGACTCTCACACAGCTCCAGAGTCTAAAATATCAAGTGCAATTAATAATGGAGATTAATGCCCTCATCTGTTAATAGACCAAAATTTCAATTCAGTTTGTTGCTAAGCAAAAGTGTCTAGAGCAATGGGAACTGTGAGAAGTTGGGTTTGAAAATGAAAGGTAAGTGCACTTTCTCATCAGCCTCAGACACCCATTGGCACTGCTGTTAGGTAAAGTTTTAGAGAGAAATAAACTCTGATGTTTGACATGTATTTCAAACTTAGGTACAAGGTTGATTTCCCTGGATTCAGGCCTTCCCTGAAGTCAGGGAAATATGTGCTTGGCTCTAGTGATGCTGTGGCCAGGTTTGGTTTGGGGGTTAAAAAGTCAGACTTCTAGAAATGGGAGAAAAGTGTTTATGTGAGCAAATATCCAAAGCAATAATGTAACACTGCCATGCAAAACAAAGCCAAAAGACTGCTGGGCAGTATAGTGAGTAATAAATTCTGGTAAGTATAAATTAATATTATTAAAATATTCTGAAATGCAGTGGCTAGAAATGTCAGCCACAACAGACCCTTCTGACAGCTGCCACCCTCAGCCCTGGGACAGACTGCATCCAGAGGAGTGGGATATGTACAGTGTCTTCTGGACCTGCCCCCATTTCTGACCCAAACCCTCTCTGTGACCCAGCAAGAGCCCCAAGCCCCCAAAATCACAAGCTGCCCAGTGCCCTGCTCCTCTTCTTACTGGTCTTTGCTGCACATACTAGCAGAGAGTACTAGTGATGCTAATCATGTCAGGCTTGTAGTAGGAAATCTAAGCAGTCAAGTAATACCTAAATTAATTCTGATTTATTATGATTTATGAGAAGAACCACTAGACCTTCTCATTTACAACTCACCTTTCTGATTTATTTTGGCTTTCTCACACTGCTATTAAAGGCACTCATGTTCACTGCACACACAAAGCTAAAAAAACATGTTACAAAAGCCTCAGCTGTTCAATAGCAGCGTGTTGATAAAATGACTGCAGCAGAGCAGATGGGTTCCCACCACTGTGCATGCTGGCCCAGGGCTCCTGGTAAATATAGAAGAGTGATTTCTGTCATTCTGTCGGGGGTATTTATATACTGCCAGTCACCAGCCTATCGAGGGCAGAGCAGTATTAGCATTCTTCTCCAGGCTGGTTTTTCCTGATCATTGAAAAGCTTTGCTCTGGCATGACAAAAAAGCCATGTAACATGTTAGGTGGCAAACTGACCAGATAAATGTAGGGTAATGACCCATCCAAATATGAAACAGGGGTGTTCTCTACCTTCCTCCTTCCAAGAGGCACAGCAGAAATCCAAGCTTCCAAGGGAAAGCCTTCATATATAATGTTTGTAGGTGAAGATGGGGAATGACAGAGGTGGCTACTGAAGAGAAAATAAACTGAAAGTTTTGATTTGTTGGTGTGTTTTTATTAAAGAATCACAAAACCACCACATTAGAACCAGGTAATCAGAAATATTTCTTAGCTCTGCTACTGCCTGTGACTGGGTGAAGTGAATCCAAGAGGCTGGTAGAGTGTAAGGAGAACCAGAAATGCTGGAGCAATGATGACAGGCCACACTTGACAGCTACAGATTACCAGAGATTTTTTCTGTAACTAAAAGAAAAAAAAGTAAAAGGAGAAAACTATCACTGTGCACGTACTCTTGTCTCAAGACTTAATCATATTACTTTTAAGGTCTGAAAACATTCAGCGTCCCTGGAGAGAAAAATAAGGAGTCTTGGACTTTTCAAAAGGAAAAGTTTAAACAAAAAAAAATATGCCAGTCCCTCGCTGGATTGTGCTGTATGGTAACTACAAAGACCTGAATTTATCTGAGGCTGGAAAATTTAAAGATTTATCTAAACGTCTCACCTGCCTGCACCGAAAGCATTTTGCAAGTGCACGTGTGCTGCTTCCCAAAGCAGCTGAGCCGCGGTGCAGCAAGAGCCGCTGGAGCACAGGGCTGTCAAGGGCCTTTTCGTGGTTAGCAATATCAGCTGCAGGTCATGTCAGCCTGTGAAATGTTAGCAATACAATGGACTGAATGAAATTCCTGTTTGCTGAGAGAGTCTCTTTTCCTGACCCCGCAACAGGTCTGCTAGACTCGGAGAGTGAAAACCTGAAATGAGGAGGACAAGGGTACAGGCATGGAGACAGCAGACCATGACCATGTTGGAGTGCTGAGTATCAATAGCTAGCTTTGGGTCAGAGTTACTGGGTTTCATTGCAATGGGCATAGAGATTTTCCCTGTGCTTCTCTCAGGGCAAAATCACTGTGTCCCTAACAGGGACACCATGCCCTGGGGTAAAGGCAGCACGGTCAGAGCTCTGGGCTCAAGGAGAATCCCCACCAGGCACAGATGCACTATGACTGCCTCTGACCAAGTTCCCTGGGGGGGGGGAGGAACTGCAGCTTGGTTCCCTCTGCCACGGGTGCCTGACCCTGGCACATTTGAGGGCCAAACCTATGAAAACCTGGGTCTCCTCTGATCCATTTTCTGCATGCAAGCAGGGGAGTTTCCCTGGACTGGCTCTTCCAGGAGCTCCTGGGCCAATGCACTCTGCCCTTGACAGGATGGTGACTGGCAGTACATAAACAGTCCCCGAGGGCCAGAGGATGGGAGTAAGGAGCTCTGTCACTGCTCTCCATGTCTCTCCCTGGGGATCACAGACTTCCAGGCAGACTTGGGTAACTCTGAAATATGAGAGGAAGGGATTTCTCCACCTTTGGATGAAGAGATTTTCCATCATGGTTTGTAAATGGTATGAAAGTGATATATGGTTTAATAAGTTTATGTTTCTCTTGTTTGCCTTCTCCTCTCTCTGAAGAGAGCCTCTCACCTAGCCACAGAGGTTTACTTCCCACCCCTCTGCTAAGCATCATCTTTGTGCTGCTCATAGCAAACTCCAGAAAGGCCATTTTTATTTATTTGCTCCTGAAAGTAATTTCTCAGGACTTTTCCTCTCATGGTATCTTTTGTGTAGCTGTTATAATGAGTAGGAAAATCAATCCCCTCTGGGTACCGAATTTTCAAAAAAGCCTAATAACCCTCATATTTGTGAGCATCAAATTCTTTTTTGAACAACAAGTCCCAAAATCTATTTTCATTCGACAACAGGCATGCATAAAATCAGTGGTCCCTTATCATTTCAGGGCTTCACTCTGCTGCACCTTTTCCTAGGGCAAATGTTTATGAAATAAGCTTATCCTTATCTTCTGAAACAGCCTTGCTAGTTACAGCAAGCCAGTGCCTTTGCTTTTGGTGACATCTTTCCACTGGTCTTAATGGAGAAACTCAACTTCTGAAAGTTTATAACCCACTCAGGCATGACAACTTTGAGAATCCACTTAATACCTTCTCTCTCTCTTTTTTTTCCTTTAAACTTACTATAACTTCCCTGTAGCCTGGACTGATATTATAAAATCCTGCCTAAAAGGACAATGGGATTAGAAAAAGTTCTTTAACTTCAAACCTGAACACCACTTAAATTATTTTTCTGTCTGTTATTCTGTAAGGATGTTTTTGTTTGAATTCATCACACTGCCTTCTTTCTTGTGGTATTTGAAAGCATTGTCTACTTTCTGCTAGGGAAACACAGATGCATCAGGCACCTACATCTCCCCTCCTCTGAAAAACCCACTTCTGAACAAACCAAAATGTCAGTGAAACAAAACCAAATCAAGTAGGAAAGCAGAGGAGTCTTGTATGAGCAGTGGGAAACACATGCCCTGAAACCAGAGTGTTTCTAAAGAAGATACTTGCATTGTCATGGAAGAAGTCATGCTAATTTGAACATAGAGAGACTGAGGGACTGAACGTATATAGGCTGAGGAAGCTGGAATTGTTCAGCCCAGAAAAGAGAAGACACCAGGGGGACCTTCTACCTGCCTTCCAATACCTGAAGGGATCCTCCAGGAAGGCTGGAGAGGGACTCTTCAAGACCTTACAGTGATAGGATGAGAGAAATGGTTTTAAACAGAGGGAAAATAGGTTTAGATTGGATCTTAGAAAAAAGTTCTTCAGTGTGAGGGTGGTGAGAGTCTGGCATAGGCTGCCCAGAGGGGTTATGAGTGCCCCCTCCCTGAGGGTGTTCAAGGCCAGGTTGGATGAGGCCTTGAGGCAAGCTAGTCTAGCTGAGAGGCACCCTGGCCTATGGTGGGGAGGTTGGATTAGATGATTTCTAAGGTCCCTCCCAGCCTAAGCCATTCTATGATGTATGATCAAAATCCTCTCTTATAAGACTGTTTGCTGGGGGAAGACCAGGAAAATGAATGTGACTGATGTGCAGCGTATGATACAAAAGTCCCAGTGACCTTGAGATACTGCAGTATTTCTACGTACATCAAAAAGAATACAGCCCCTCAAAGATGATTTAATCCTAACCCGCAGCAAGAGCTGCCTGGATGTCAGCAGCAGCTGTGGGAGACGTTTGGGACCAGGCATTTAGTAACAGTCAGTGTATGTCTGAGAGTTGCTCTCCCCCAGAGAATTGCTACCCATCTTCACATCTGCTGAAACACCTTCCAGCTTCCCAGATGGAAATATTTATGGTCCCAAGTGGAAAAGAACTGTTGATAATTTTCTTTCTTTCTTTCTTTCTTTCTTTCTTTCTTTCTTTCTATCCCTTGAGGACAGGAAAGGGAGTTGCCATGCCCATTGCTTCTATTAGCACTATAATCAACATTCCTTCTTTGTAAACCCCACACATTTTCATTCAAAGGAGAAATGAAATCCAACTGGAATTCATTCTTTAGGCTGTTTTATTTTCCTAACAGCTCTACCTCTTCAAAACAGAGCAGGAACTGAGCCATGAACACAGTGCTCAGGTAAATACCAGCCCTTCTGCTCCCAGCATATGCTTTCCCCCTCTTTTCTCCTGACAAGAGAAAAAGATCACATCCATGGACATTCCCCATTTTCTAAGGTAGCTGCAATAAGATGTGTTGCACATCTCCCTCTTGGAAGTGGCAGCAGATACATCCATTTGCAGGTTAAAACACAGTCACCCCACCTCTGATGGCTTCAAGTCTTTCACAGCATGTTCTTCAAAGCAGAATTTATGCATGCAAAGTCTTTCAGGTCTAAAACTATCATACACTGTCTCCAGCAGAAGCAGTTCTTTGCTTTATTTTATTCTCTTTCCTTGAAATCAGATCCTTGTTAAATAGGTTTGACTTCAGTTTTGTGACTATGTGGAGGGTGTGCTGTCATCCAGCATCAGAGAGGTAAAACATACTATGCTGAGGGATCCAGCATGCAAAGAGACTGCAGGGCATGCAGTGGTGTGGTGGACAGTGCCAGCCTGCTGCCTGCTAGCAGAGAGAGCCAGGAGCTGAGCCAGTTGTGATGCCAGAGAGCTCTGTGCCATCCACAACCTGCTGCAAGGGCTCCTGAACCCCTGCATGAAAAATCATGCTCTAGAGTAGATCAAGACTTGGAAAACAAATCCTCTCAGTAACTGGGCAGAGTAGGGCACAGGCCAATAACAGGAATGGCACAACCCTGCTTTCTCTGCCAGGCTATCACAACTCCAGGCTGCTGTGTGTTGCTTGTGATGAGCAGAAAAGTCAGAGCTGAAACTCAGAGCTCAGAAATATGTGTTAGTCCTTAATGAGGAGTGGCTGGTTCTTAAAGGAGATGTTATAGTTTTACCTCGAAAATACTCACATTCAAATCTGAATGCAGTATTTCTTGATCCAATGTAACTGAATTTGCTCAGAGGGAGGTTTTATGAGACCCCTTACTGTCTCTACTTGAAGTAAGGCAAGAAGGATAAACATGGAGTGAAGTGTTTTATGTGAATAATACATCTAATTACCAGTTAAAACTGTGCATTCATAGTCTACTAATCCCTGTGTGGGTTTAGATGGTACTCCCAGCAAACAAAGGCAATAGAACAGGACACAACACTGCTTTTGGCCCTGATTGCAGATAACAAATTGGTAAGAAATACATTAACCTGTCTGTATCCAGTGTCTTGTCATTGTAACATGAATTAGAAGAAAATTTCTTCTTTCCCAAAGCCCAGCTGCTTTAGTCTATTCAGGAACTGCTTTTCTAAGAACAGAGACTAAGGCTTAGGTCACTTGTACAATACATAGAGCAGAAAGACTTTTCAGAAGCTGTGGGCTTCAAAGCAAATGTAATCCTACCAGTATTAAGAAAATGTAGCCAATTCTGAGCACTTCTTAAACCCCCAATGGATTTATTATTTGTTTTCCTGCATAAAAAAAGATGATGAAGAATACAACTGAAGAAAAAAATACTGTAAAAAGTCTGAGAAATAACTTTATAACAGCATTACTCATAAAGAAAAGACAACCCCAAAATATCCTCGGTCATTTAGGGTTAAAGCCAGAAAGGGATCTGAGGTGAATGGGGAGTTACTGCATTGTGAGAGGCAGAAGGGCAAGGTTTGTGTGTGCTGAACTGGGGCATCTCTGAGCTGTGAGATGTGCTGACTGCCCTACATTTCTGGAGACCCTCCTGGCATAGGGAACTGCTCCCCAGTCCAGGGCAGGTGCCTGCTGCCTCTCTGTCCCTACTACCAGGGCTTGCCACCACGGCCAGCTGATAGCTACTCTACCCCAGGGAAGGGGCAGGGGCTTTGTTGTGCATTTCTCTGAAGCTGGATGGATTTCACCCTTGTCTGTGTGCTCTACTCAATCCTTCTGCAAAATGATCCTCATGAGAGAAATCAAAAGAAACCAAATTCATTACCAAATTGAAATGAGTCCCCTTTACTATGTGGTGTAGTTGTTGGTTGTATCACTGTCCTTATGCTCATGGGTATGTCATGAGTGATGTCTATACATGAACGACCAGCTCTTCTAAATGAGGGCAAAAAAAGGGGCACTCACAACTGTCACTGCTATGAGAGTGTTATTCTTCATAGAGCAGACAGAAGCAGCACAGACCTTGGCCACTGTGTGAGCCTTGGCAAGGCTGCTGATGGTTTAAAATGATCCTGGGTATGAAAAAGATGGAGAAAAGGAGGGGGGAAAGTAAGGAAAGTACAACCTCTCCATACTGTTTCAATAAAAATTGTGACATTTTCACTTTTTGAGATGTAGATTCTTTCTTGGATTCAAATGGATTCAAATATCAGTTATTTTTTCCTGTTCCTTATTCCTCTTTTTTTCTTTTTTCTTTTTTTTTCACATGGGGAAATGTTTATGTTGCTTCTTGAGATCCTGGCAAACATTCCCAACCTCCTCTTGTTACAGGAGATTTGGTTCAGCTCTTCTGCTCTTCTCAGATGGACTGTGATTTTGGTTTCTCTCTTGACATCAGTAGTTTTAAATAAGAACAAACTTCATCCCTGGCCGGTGTCCTACATTTCAGACTTCAGTGCTGTCTCTCCATGGCTAACCTCATGTAGCCAGCAGCAGCTCCTCAGCAACTGGTGCAGCTGTGCTATTTTGGGCAGCCCAAGGTCCTTGCCTGCAGGACCAGGGTCCTTTGCCCAGTGTGGAAGAGAGTTGGGCTGCTGGGCTCGTAGACCTCTTGATGTCAAGGACCACATCACCATCGCCCCTCTGTAACTGGGAGCAGAGAGTGAGAGTTCCTAAAAATATATGAAAGGAAACAAGGAGCTAATGCTGCCAGTTTGGGCTCTGTGAAGATGCATTATTCATAGTGTACAGAGACAAGAGAGGGAGAGAAGATGCCTGGCAAAGCCCCCAGAATGGCTTATTTACCCCTGGGTAACAACTTAGATTTGTTGAGTAGACTCCATAAATTTAGCAGAACTCCTGAAATGTCCAGATGTTTCTGAGCAGATGAATAATGTTCTCTTTCTGAAAGCTTACTGAATTTTTTATTATTTTATGCACTATTTGCGTGGGCAGGCCTTCTGAATGAATAGCAGTAAATAGCTGTCTCCAGTGCTGCTACAGGTAGCCAGTGAGAGAGGAGAGCCAGAGACACCCAGCTCTTTTGAGAGGTTCTAAGGATGTCGTGGCTGGAAGTGGAGACCACTTTGAAATAGTCAGAAACTAAACACTGAATCAATGAGCTGAATTTCTCTTAGGAGTCCAAATGTAGTTGGGCTAAAGGGGAGGATGGCTGAGCATCACCAGGTGTACCCTCGGTGAGTGCTGCAGCAGAGGCAGGTTATGTTGTGCTGTCAGGCAGCCAGGCCTCCAGAAATTATTTTGGAGTTCAGGCAGGATTGAGTTTGCCCTCTGTGTTCAACCGATGCTGCGTTTTTTTTGAGATTGGAAATAATTTCTTCTCCATGGTAATTCTTCACTAACACTGCCCCACTTAGACCAATTTAAACTGGAAGAAAAAAGATTTGCCTGAGAGATCTGCCTCAGTAAGACAGAGGGATCAGATTTGTAACTTTACCTTGTTTATTGTCTGGAGGGCTTACACTTTCATCTGATTATATTCTTTCCTGTGAGATTCCCTCTACTCTTAAAATAGAAGAAGCCACAAACTCTGGGACTGCTGATAGGACTGGGGTGCCTCCTGAACAGCAGTTTGCTGTCTTTAGCTAAACTAACCCTTCATCTTCTCTACCTATCCCTGTGCTGCTGGATTAGTGCCAGCCGTATGAATTTAAGGAATTGAGGCAGCTTCTGGGACAGGACATAAAATTATTTTGTGGTTTTCCTTCCAGATTTTAGCTTTCCCCATTCTTGCTTCTACTGCACACTGCCTAAAGACTTAATTTGCTTGAATTCTCAGTCTTTAGTGTGCATGCTTTCTTCACTGATCAAAAAATAGCCTATAATGGTTCCAAGTGTGTATATATCTGCTTGCTCTCTGTGTATGTTCATGCTTCTCTACAGCTACTCGTGGATGCACATCTATACATCTATACATCCACATAGGTGTGTGCAGTCACAGTTTATCCCACTTGCTAAAGACCATTGGCAAGCAGTATAGTACTGCAGCCTTGATACACCAGTCACATTTACAGTGGCTGTGAATGTGACTGACTCCAGTTAAGACTGAGCTGACTGTGCTCAGGACTGATGCCCCAGTAGCTGGATATGAGAGATCCTGTCGTACCCCAAACCTCAGCTCCCATTTTGCTCTTATGCTGCCAACCTTGCCCATAAGTCAGCTTGAGCAGCTATAAACCTGGCTGCAGTCTATCCCCAGTTCAAGCTGTGCCCAAGATGAAGCAGGCTCTCTTGAAGCAGATAATTGTTCATCACATCCATGCTTTGCTGCCATGGACCAAAGAAAATGCAACATTCATAGGTGAAGAGAAAGTCAAGGACCCATAGAGCAAAACAAATTCACAGGGCAAACTTTTGAGGAGAAAGAGCTCTGTAGCTTAGCAGTCGGTACATGACCTGAGGAAAAGTGAAGCTGGGGCTGGGAACAGTGCTTATGGACATCACATTAAAGAGCCACTAGGTAAAACCCAGAAACCACCCCAGGATGAGAGGCAGAACCTAAACCCTCTCTTGCCAGCTCAGCTTCATCGTCTCTACATCACCACTGACAGCTCTCCTGACTCTGTGCAGTACTGTACCACTGCCAGGATAACTGTCACTTTTATCAGTTCCTATAGCTCAGCTGCTCAAAACTTCCTGCTAGTGTCATTTAGCCTCTATCCTTCTCATAGATAGCTCCTAGCTGCTAATATATACTAACAATTTTCACAGTCGCCTGCTTTCCATCTGTTACAGTTTCACTGCTGGTTTTTTGTCTTACTTCCTTTATAATCTCAGCTTGCTCTTGTTGAAATTACACACTTTTTCATCCTTGCTGGGAATTTGGGCATTTTTAGACATCAAATAAAATGTCCCTAAACAGTTCTTAATTCTCAATCACATTTCACTCTATTTCAGTGCCTTCTTGCAGATCAATCAATTCATAACAGCTTTCAGGTTGGTGACACTGGCTTTTCAGAGGTGTGGAGATGGTTGGATGGGATTTTTTCCTCATAGTATGAAATGGATGTAATGCAGTCTTGCCCCCTTGCACCTAACTATTTTTAAAGTCCAACCATGTGGTCACTCCTTCATATGCTGAAGTAGCATTGCCAGTGCCAGCAGCAACAATTTTGAGTTACAAAACACCCTTTGTAATTTCAAAAAGTTCTCACATTTAAGTATTATCATTTGAGTCCTCCAGCAGCTGCTGCTCACTTGGCAGCCCTGTTGAGAGCTCTCTGCCATGGACAGCTGGGGCAGGAACTGGTCTTCTCAGTTTCTTGTATGATTTGCCTGGCCTTAAAAGACACCAGGTAATACCTGATCTTCTGTGATACTCCTTAGGTCTGTGAGCCATGTGCTGCTGTATTGTCTGACTTGGATATGGGTAGGGAAAAATTTGTTCTAGCATGCGCTGCTCTCTTGTTTTTATCAGCCACTGCTCCCCAAGTTATCAGAATGGCTTTGCACATTCCAGTCACATGAATCTTTCAGGTTTCAGCAGCAGAAAGGTCAAATACATATTTATAAATTACCAACTCCCATTCTTTCTGTTTAGTAAGCAGGCATGTGGCAACTCTGACTAGCAATTAAATACAGCTCTTCTCTTTCACTCTCATGGTTTCTCGACCATAAGTGGAGTTAATAAAAATTTTTAATCCATCCCATGTCTGAAACCTTCCCATCCTCAGGGGTAGGACAGTTAGAAAGTGTTTCAGGCTTGCCTGAGGACATTTGCATTCAGGATTATGGCTTGACAGGGAACATTTCAAGTGAAGCATCCCCAGGTGGCCCAGTCTCCAGAGTCCATGCACATGATGTGCTTATGCCTGAGAGAAGAAACACAGATCCTCAGGATTTTCTTTCCTCACTAAGGAGGAAGGCAAGTGATGCTGAGCAGCACCAGAAGTGCCAATTACAGTGTCCTGATGAATGGCACGTCACCTAATGCCTTGGATTAGACCACAGATACGGGACTTTGCTGAAGAGGAGCACTGAGGAACCTTTATAGCACTCAGTAGAAATCCTGCACCTTTTTTATTAGGATCAGAAGGGAAGTTGAGTGGGAAGGATGAGTGCTGAAGGCTGCAAGAAAAACATCGACCACTTTACCAGTAGCAGTGGTTCTGAGTGGTGGGTTTAAAAAAAGGATCACTAGGAGATCAGATCTATGATGGCACTGAGGAATCTTCAAAGATAAATGGCAGATAGCTGATTTCCTCCAGATTGATGATTTCCTCAGACAGATTTCATTCTGAGGCAGTGAAAACAAAATTTTCATATTCAGATAAGTGCAAATTGAAACAGCTAAATGGTGTTTGTGCATGTGTCTGCATATAAATATATATCAACTTTCCTTCCTAGCTTGACATGATTGCAAAAGAAATTCCCATCCTGACTTTTCACACCCACATGTGTACAGGCAGAGATATTTAAAGGTTGGTTGAATTTATGTATCTACTGTGAAACTCCTGAGTACTGAAAAGTACTTTTTGTTGAAGAGATACGAGCGTTGTGTAATTTAATATTTGAGGGCTTCCAACTGCAATGTTACTGAGCATCCTGTAGCACTTCTCAGTGAGAGGGAGCTCACCTTGCTTACCTTTAGTCAAAATTTTGCAGTGTCTGCAGTGCAGCAGCTTTATGGTGGAATTCAGAGCATTTAACTGCTATTGCAGAAATGTTCATTTGTGCTCAGGATGGTGCTAAAATGCATGGAGGAACTTTCTGCCTTCAAAAGGCAGGAATGTGATTGTTTGCTGTTGATATTGATAGCACTGCTGTGGGCAATAGATCTTCAGGGACCTAAGAAGTATGATATGCAAAATATAGAGGTGTAAATCCAGCAGCTTTATAATACATAATGGAAAGAGACAGCAAATACATGGCTGAGATAAACCTTTTGTCACTCAGCACCAAGAACCTCTCTTCAGACAAAGACTTGGTGGCTCGGGAAATGCAGCCACATCCCACTGCCTGCCTTCTTTCCAAATTCAATCTCTCTCTGACTATCTTTTCCCAGAAGTTGGTCTCTAGTTTGTCACTAGTGAAAATGCTGCTCTGACCTTCAAGGAATATCCCTATTCCATCAGGAGCTGTGCTTAGTGCTGAGCTCCCCAGAGCTGGTCCTGCTTCTTGGCCAGGCTCTGCCTATGTTGTTCTCAGATATGTCATGTGTGGATGAAGCCTCAGGAGCTAAAAGCAGGACTTCTTCTATAGAGCAGCCTCGTGCCCTTTACAGAAATAGGCTTGAAAAATGGAATTATCCCTGTTGTGGTTTCTCTGGGCTGCTGCCTGGGCCAGCCCTGTCTGCAGGGATGCTGAGGCTAATGGAGCCTCAGCTGAGGAGACTCAAGCTGAGACTGATTTCAATGCCAGTGATACTCACGAGGGATTTCCACATCATGCAGATTACACATCTCAAATTGAATTTGATTTCCTTGCTGTTTGGCATGATTGGCTTATCATCATGGACGTGTAAGCTAAATAAATAAATACATTTGCCTTATGCTTTGTGAATACATGTCATAGATTTGACTTTTCTGTCCTGGAGAGCAAGCCTCACAGATGATTATAGAGTAAGAAAACATATGTCAAAGAAAATGTTTCATAGCTCCAACCCTCACAGAATTAATAGACAACTCAAAAGGCTGCAGTTACTATTTCAATTGCTTTCATGCCACCAGCTTTTAAAAGCAAAAAAAAAAATAAAATTGATAGCAAAACAACAGATTTAATTTGCTGCAAGCCTGGAAAGCATAATGAAGGAGTTAAGAAGAAAGTGAAAATATCAAGGATGACACTACAGTAAATTTGGCTCTCCTGAATTCACCGGTGTCAGCTACATCAGGTCGGTTGTTCCTCCTTTAAATTAAAACAATATCTGGTCTCAGAAGAATTTAATTTCCTGGAATAAATGCAGTGGAAATCCAAGCTGCATTTTTTCAAAAGGATAAGGCTCAGAGATTGAAAGCAACTAAAGATTGCTTTAGGTCTGTTTAGTTTGAGGAAGAGGAGGCTGAGGGGAGACCTCCTCACTCTCTACAACTACCTGAGGGGACATTGTAGAGAGGTTGGTGCTGGTCTCCTCTCAGGTAATTAGTGACAGAACCAGAGGGAATGGCCTCAAGCTGAAACAAGGTAGGTTTAGACTGGATACTAGGAAAAAAATCTTCATGGAAAGAGTGGTGGGATATTGGAATAGGCTGCCCAGGGAGGGGGTTGAGTCGCCATCTCTGGATATGTTTAAGAATCTCTTGGATGTGGTGTTGGGGGATATGGTCTAGGGGTGAACTTGTAGAGTAGGGTGAAAGGTTGGACACGATGATCCCATGGGTCTTTTCCAACCTAGGTGATTCTGTGATTCTAAAGAATAATAAAGGAGTCATACTCAGACAGCCTAAAATCCACAAAGTCACCGTGCCCAGCTCTAGGTCTGTAGAACACAGAGTATTAAACTCTGGGACCTTGGTAAAATTTATTCTAACCTAAAGTCCCATTATCATCATTCGTGGGACTGACAATATTTAGGGAAATTAATACCTATTTCTGAACAATGCCTCATGCATTTGTGCAAAAAATGTCAGCCAGAGCCTCTCACCTTTTTTGGCACATGGAAATTGTGTACCCATATGAGCCAGGAGCAGATGTCCAGGTGACTCTCAGTATGGGTCAGCTGCATTGGTACTGCTCCCATTCCAGCCTAGTACTGAAAAAAGAGGGACTTGATGAA
Source organism: Chloroceryle aenea (assembly GCA_013399075.1). Taxonomy (NCBI): domain Eukaryota; kingdom Metazoa; phylum Chordata; class Aves; order Coraciiformes; family Cerylidae; genus Chloroceryle; species Chloroceryle aenea. Next base: position 19,868 of record VWZY01008559.1, on the reverse strand, counting down.
GTTGGGCATGTTTTACTTCAGCAAATGTGCAGTTCTGTAATGAACTTAATCTTCATTAGCTAGTGCAAATAGAGCAAAGTTTGCAGTAATTGTACCCTGACCATATAGATTAAAAAATAATAATATCATTTAACATTTGCCCTTGATACAGGTCATAAAGAAATAGCAAGAATCCAGATATAGAACTGTTTATAAAACCTTAAAGCTAGCTTCAGAGAAAGGTGTGCAAAGACCAGGAATAACCAGATGTCTCTTCAGGTGTTCTTAGATCTGGAAGAACTTAAATGTATAAATTCAACAGCCATCACTAGAGAAGCTCATTTGATGAGCCGTGTTTGAAATCTGCATGCAAAATTGCGAGTTTAGAAAGACACATTGTACACATTACTGGCATAGAAAGTCTGTAGAAGAGAAGTCTAGTGCTTGTCCAGCACCAGTCATGTTTTCAGCCTGGGCCTCTATGATTAGTGGCAGACCAGTCAGCTCTTGATTTTATCATGGGTGGGGAGGTTTTGTTTAAAGAATTGCTCCTGATTTCTGTGAGTAATGTGTTTTCTCCAGGCTTCATCTTGCAGCAACTGTCCCATAAATCATGTTCAAGTGAAAACGTTTAGAAAAGCAACCAAATGCTGTACAGCTGAAGCCTTTTTCTGTCCTTTGACAAAGATCTGTAACTGCCTATCTACTAATGCTGTACCTTCAATCTCTTTAATTGCCTGGGGGCGGTCACCAGGTTTGGTAGAAGTTGCTAGCAAAGATGAAATAGCCAATTTATTTTTGACTGTATTTGCAGCAGACCACATCCTGCTACAACCTCACATGTATTTGTTGATAAATACATGATAAATTCCCAACAGTCATTGTAACAGCAGAGAGCAGTAAAATATAGAGCAGGAGTCAAGAAGTTCTCATTCTGGAGAAACTCTGTGGCTTGAGGACCAGTGACAACAAACAGAGGGATATTTGTCTTGGAACCACATGACTACTCACTGATGTTACTGACAGGAAAATAGGAATAATAAGAAAACAGTTTCTTCTGTTGATAATCAGGAATCTCTTTTTGCTATGATCCTAATAAAAAAGGTGCTATTTTGCTACTGAGCACAGACTGGGCTGACTGCTCTTCTGTTCATGTTTTAGTTGTGTTTGTTTCGAGGGGTTTTTTAAGTAACCTGACTCTAGCAAGAAGAGTTGATAGACATTAAAATTTGACCCTTTTGTATGAAGGACAGTCCTCAGTTGTCAATGATTTTCACAAGTCTTTAAAAGAAACAAAAGTGTTTTTCTGTGTTGAAAATGTAACTCCTGGATCCACACACAAAAACATTATTATCAAAAAATCTCTATTTCCTCTACATTTGTAATGAACATGAGAGACATAATTGTGTCAAGTCAAGGAAAGTTCTGCACTATCAAAATTTTGGTCTTTTAAAAAACAGTCATGGATAATATCAGAAAAAAAGACTCATTTTACCTGATCAAAAAAAGAAAACAAGCACTCAAGCAAATGAACAAAAAACCCACCCCACCACCAAACAAAATGTCTACACCAAATCAGTTCAGCTTCATTCTGTGTTCCAAATAATCAGGAGCAACAACATCACATATCTTCTGGTCTATACCTCCCTGGATGTCCTAATTAATAGTAGCTTGAGGCAGTATTTATTTCTTAGCTCAAGAGATAATAGGTTATTGACTGATCTGTGAGCTAATAGCCAAAGTTACGTCTCACACAAGAAGTAACTGTGTGGACTGAAGTTCATCATTGATCGTTTTTCCACACACTCATGCATCCCATATATTTAAGTGTCACATAAAGAAGAAGACAAGACCCTTAATGGCATTTATTGCCTTCTAAAGATGTGTTTCCTCACCCATACCCACCATCAGTTGCTGGGGTCAGCCCAAGCAGCCCCTGAGCTTGCCACTAGGTTACTTCCAGTATTTGCAGTTCACTGGATCTCCCTTACCTGAAGTAGGAAAATAGGAAGGGCTGACCTGCTGAAGTCACCTGCACTTGCAATGATGTGCTAGATTTCACCACTTCTTTACCTTGTGGCATTGCCATCTCAGCGTGGTACAGAAGCTGAGGCAACGTGAGATGAATGAAGTATCCCAAGGGGTATTTGAAAGGACTGAAAGAAGATTGGAATTGATCAAAATTAGAAACTAATGGAGCCAGAAGTGCAACAGGGAATTGAATACTGAACAGTGAGCACGTGATTATAAATACACAGCTGAGCATAGCTTAGAAGGTCCATTCTTATTAAACATTTAGGATCATAAAAACTGGTCTCCTTGCAGAGTAATTGGTGAAAAAATATTCATTTCAGTTACATCACTTTGGCTGTTGCAAGTCATAACATTCAGAACAGAAAATCTTCTTGAATCATGTATTTCTAAAATGTTATTTCAGAAAGACAGAGATTTCAATAAATTGGTGTAGTTCTGCAAGATGGTTTGAATTCCTCTGGATTATGGTATTTGGAATGGGAAACTATCTGGCAAAAATAATTAAACACATGGAAGTAGAATCAACCGAAATGTCTGCTTTGTTTCAATGGAACACAGCATTAAAAGTATAATTTTATATCAAAAAAATTCAACTGCTGCAATTGCAGGCAGAACCAGTTCCTCTGCTGCTTGCCCATTTATAACCAGGTATGTATATTAAATTAATTAACTCTCTATTGGGAATCATCTGGAGATGGGTAGTGAAGACAAAATGCAGAAAATTACCTAACTCCCTCATGCAATCTTCTGAGAATATTCTGCAGTATTACTGGTAATGCATTGACTTCCCTGGTCCTGTAGGTCATTGTCACACAACCTTGTCTGGCCCTGCCTAGACCCATGTGGTTCCTGTGTGGAGCCACAGCTAACACAGGCACGTTGAAAAACCTTTTTCAGGCTGCATGCTCACTAATGGTTTTTAAGTGTCATAGCAGTTTGGGACTTCATTTCACCTTCCTCTTTTGCAAGCCTCTGGCCTTTTCTAAGCTTTAACTGAACTTTTAATTTCCAGATGTTTGCCCAACTCAGTCAAGATTTGCCTGTTCACCTGCATGGGATTTTCAGGGAAGCCACTGCTCATGAAGATATGTGATAGGAACCTCAAAAGTTATTCATTTGTTTGACACAAGAGCATGTTGGAACAGTCCTACTCAGGGGCATGTGCACCTTCATTTTTTTATTAAGCCATGCAAGGGGGAAAAAAATAATATCAAATAGAAGGAAAAGCATCAAAAAGCTTATTTACCTTAAGGAACAGAAGCTCCTGAAAAAAAAAAAGAAGGTATTTTCTCCTCTTTCTGCTGCTACAGAGACACAGCATTTTTATTCTCTCATTTATGTCAGTTAGCATAGTTGATAATATATTATTACATGACCCAGAGCCAGCCTTAGCTTGCATTAGCATTACATTCCCTTCTGGTACTGCTTTTCCAACTACTCTGTGCCACCCAAACCATTGCAGATACAGTTTCAATTACAGAAGATAATAGGATTCTTGAGCAGGTGTAAATGCATCAGATATTTTGGCTTGGCTGTCCTGCTCTGAAATAACTGAAAAACCTGTCTGCATTCCCAGGGAATGAGTTCAAGGTGCACATCTGCCTTCCACCCAGCAGCTTTCCAGGGCTTTGTGTGACGTTAACAGGCTAAATACTATCTACAGACATTGGGGAGAATATATCTCACAGATTAATTGTGCATATTCACCATAAGTGCCAATTAAGGGCCTGTGTCCACTTTCATTTCCTCTGAATTCAATACAAATCCAACAGCAGTTGCAAGATCAAACCCCAAGCTCAGCTATGGAATATTTGTTACATGATATTGAATTTTTCAGCCCAAGCTTAAGAGGATGGTGCAAATTAATAGAGAATTTCCAAATGGATGTCCATGATCTCAACAAAGGCAGTGTTTTGGGGGAAAACAGTCCACAGTATGGAAAGAAATTGAATGTATTTGTCTAACTAATTAACTTAAATGAAAGACAGTGAGTATTTGTTAGCTGCCATGATGTAGCCTGTCTATTGATTCTCTCTGCAGAACTTTAAAACTACATCTTTTTAACACTGAGGATCTTCCTATAAGCCACTTTTCAGGTTTCTATCAATAAATCTAAAAATTCCCTTTGTGCTTTGTGATCTGGATTTAAATGAATTAAAGTCATAAAAGAAACCTGCTCTGGAACATGTGAGTTTAACTGAATTTAAGATTTAAAAAAAACTTGCACTGAATGTCATGATGAGGTGCAAACACAGGTGTCACCCCAAAGTTACCAGGGGCAAAAAAAAGGACTATTTCCAGGAGTGCTTATGTTGCTAAAGGACCCCTTAAAGATACTCTAATGGAGATTGAAGCTTGAACCTGAACATATTGCACTATTTATCATTGGCAGCTGCACCTGGGTTTTGAATTAATCTTCTTTGAGAGCATGCACCAAAGAATTGAACGCTCAGAGTCGAGGCTGCTGTTTCTGCTGGAGTATAGCCCTTCAGTTCTGTCAGACAACTTGATCTCTGTCTTGCTCAGGGGCACGCAGCTTCATCCTTGGCTGACACCACGGAGTCCTTGATACCTGTGGAATTTAGAGAGGGTTTATTCCTCTTCCTTTTCAAAGGATTGCATTTGATAAGTGCTGAGCACTGCTGAGCAAAGCAATCACATAGGCACTGTAAATGAAACACTGGGAAGTCCTGCTCTCCAGCCCTGCTCCTTGTTGTGGGAATAACTGTGAGAGGAGAGCAGTGCTCTAGCTTTGCCTTGCATGGGTACAAAAGAAGAATGTAGAGGCTGATATTTACATCCTCAATTAAAAAAAAATTAAATCAGAGTCACTACCTTCATTTGTACTTCCAACTTATTGTACATGCCTGCCATTTCAACAAGTTTCTGTGTAACCACTATCATTTTTTGACCAGCTCCTCCTGGCTTCAGTTCTGGGTTTATTTAAGGTTTATAAACACCCAAGAACGAGCCAAGAGAGTGACGCGCCAAACCCCTCCTTACATTCAGCTTTACTCTCCAAGTCTGAAGGAGTGCAGCAGGATACCCGCACACTCCTGAAAGTGGCAAGGCTTGGCAGGATCTTATAAGGAAAAAGGAAAAATGCACATGTTGCAAAGAGGGCCCGAGTCTTCACAAAGCATAAAAAACCAGGCTGAGTGATGTGATTTGCTACCAGCCAGCTGCATCAGCAAGTACTATTCTCAATTTCTGTGGCGTGTTCTTCTAAATGAAAAGCCCATCTTTCAATGTTTTAAATTGTTGAAAAAAAAATCTATGTTTATGGAGGTAAAATTTACCATGTATAGGTAAAATGTATCAGATATTAAACAGGAAAAAAACATGCTCTGCGATAAAAGGAAACAAACTTGTTGGGGTTTGGAGTTGTTTTTTTTATCAGTAACCACCACATTTCTCTAAATAATACATTAGCTGCTTTTCATTATTCAAAAAATGAAATTTTCAATTCTGTTATTTTCAACTGGCTATCAGTCAGTACAGCTTGGTTATTTTTAAATACTTTTAATCACAAACCTAGAAGACGTTGGCACGGTAAGAAGATTAACAGCAATCAAAAGAATCTAAGTGGAAAGGCAGACCAGATGAGAACCAGCAATAATGCTTTATATGATACTAATCTCACTTTAAAATAGCTTTTCATTTCTATGCAAAAAGGTGTATGCAGTCGTGCTTCCCACACAGCTGCATGGCCATGAAGCAGGTTGAGCACGGTGGGAAGGACTGGACAGCACTTGATTTCTGCGGGAGCCTGGGGGCACCCTCTGCTTGCATTCCAAAATACAATGAAGAACCTTTGCTGCTAAAAAGGTCTTTTCAGATTGAGAGAATTGATGTCTAATGCTGCCAAAATGCAGAAGAAATATTTGTTTATTTATTTTAGTGAAAGACTTAACAAATACAGTACTGGAGAAAGGTGGAAGAGATGTGGCTGCTTTACCACGTCCTGCCTGGTGACCACAGAACCTTGCTGAATTTGCTGCTTCCTCACAGGTTTTCTTATCCCCACCCAGAGTGTGTTCCATCGTGTTTGAACAACACCCAGCACGAGACAGCCCTGACCTTAGCTGAAGCCTCTTGGCATTCAAGACAAATATAAAAAAGTATAAACTTTTTAATAATTAATGATCATAGATAGTTTGCTTATCTCACATGAGCATGTGATTATTGTGTATCAATAGGTATTCACTAAAATTATTAAATGATCCCCTTCTCATAGGAAAAAAATAGGATTGCCTTTACCTTTATATCAATGCTACTGCAGTCATTGCTGAATGAATACATTGTCATGAAGTAGAAACCCCAACTTGAAGAACTTTCAAATAAAGGGTGAAAAAAAAAAGTCTTTAATAGTTTGGAATCAGCTTGGCAATGTTTAAAGAAATATCCTTAGGATATAAATTAAGAAAGGGGATGATAGCAAAACTCGTAATTGTTTTTGTTGAGGATTAGGGAATTCTGCAACTCAAAAGGCTCTCAGATACCTATGATTACAAGCAGACCATTTTTTTCTACAATATTTTCTAAGAAAATACACATAGTCTCTCAGACTGAGAGCAGTTTTTCATTTTATGATGATTTCTTTTTATTTTCCACAAAGGCTGGAATTCTCCAGAGCCTCTTGTGTCGTGCCGTGCAGAATATGATCATTTTGACCACAGTAATCTTTTCATAAATGAAAGTATTCCATTCACCAAGGAAAGGCTGAGTGATGTGCTTCCTCCTACCATTTATTTCTAAAGGCTACACTGTAGTAAATGCCTTTCCAATTGCATTTCACGCCTAGCAACTAAAATATTCTGCTTTATTACATGACTTACCAGTTTTAGCAAATATAAACCTATATGTACTCTTTAAAATGTCAATATAGAATGCTCACTTTGACAGTGCACTGGGGGATAATTTTGCTTATTAGGTTTCCACATTTACTTTGCAATGCTTCTCTGAAATAAGACAAACCTTGACTGTTTATATTATCTCCATTCAGTACTTGATGGGCAATGGTATACACATTTCAGAGCTCTTTCAGAGCTCCCAGATGTATGCAATCCTTTGTGACTATAGAGTAATTTCAGCATGTTCCATGGTCTTTTGTTGACTGATGATTATTTTTTACCTAAGTCACTAGAAAAAATACCTCCTGCACCGGCCTCTCTTGCTTCAGAGCAAGGACAGCTGCAGAAATGCTGCCAGGAGTTACAAAATCTGCCATCTACAAAACCCTCTCTTATGTCCCTACTTCACTCTGGTGATCATCCCTCTTCCAGTGCACTGAGCTCATTCACAACGGGTCCAGATCACTTTTATCCTTGCAGTGGCACCTGGGGCTCATTTGGCGGAGCAAGATTCGTGGGAAGTGCAGTGACATTTTGCTTTGCCTTCCCCTCCTGCTTTGCCCAGTGTGGGAGTAAGCAGGTGACCTCATTTTCCCAGGTGGATTTGTCAGTACCTATCAAAGTCCCTCTTTGAAGAATACTCCATAAACACACCAAAAAAAACCACCTTATATTAGGTAAATAAAAAAATACCACCTAAAACATTTACTTTTGATACTCATAGTAAAATCTAGAAATAAAATACATATTTCATATGTTCCTCCCCCTGAGAGATGCCAGATTATTGCAATCTCTTTGTGCTCCTGAAGTGGTCCAGGCTGAGAATGCCCTGACAGCCTCCTCCCACCCCACTATGCACATATTTCTCCAGCTAAATTATCTACTCTATGGACTCTATCAAGAGCAAAACGGGAGGCACCATTTCCATGCAAGTACTGCACTTGCTGAAAGGCATAACAAAATTAATTCACTGTCACATAAGATTAGTAACCACTGTGTTGGCACATATTGCAAAGGCCGGGGTTTTTTAAGCTTATGTGCAGCTAATTGGACCTTAGTTCTGGAGAGCTATACCATGGGCAAGGAGATGGTCCCTTCTGCCTCCACTGAAGGTAAAAGTAAGGGCAGGCTCTGCTCGCTTTCACACGTTTTCAACAGAAACTCAGAGGACAATCTCAAATTAAGGACGGATTATGTGATCAGTACTGCAAAAAAGGTATCAGGATTCATTTTCTTGAGACATACTTAATGACTTTGAAGTGATTTCTTTGTCTTATCTTCAAAGAAGTCCCACCCTCCCCTTGACATCACAGAACCAGAAGAAAGGTGCGTGGATTACACAAAATATACCAACTTCTGTCATGAGAATGAATTAATACACATGCAAAGGAGTTAAGGTATTCTTGAAGCTGTTGCAAATGCTCATCACATATGAGAGCTCAAAGAGTTCTTTCAGGATTGTCTTAGCAGCAAACTATGCATTCCCTTACCTCACAGTGCAATTCACACAAATAAATTACCCTTATAGTAAGGAAGTTCAGATCTTATTTGGCCTCTGCATAGTAAGATAATGTGATGATGTTACCATAATAACATTATGACCATGTTGTGATCACCATGAAACAGTGGACAGTTACCACCTGTTATATCCAGGCAAGTTAACCTTGCAGTACTCCTGAAAGCAACGGTGAAACATTCATTTCTCTCCTGAGGGGGGTTCACCTGAGTACAGAGCAGGTGCATGCAAGCATGTCTCTATATTAGAAACAGAAATTGTGAATTCAGTTTTCTGTACAAGATGAAATAGCAACTGCAAGCCAATGGGATGGTGCAGTACTGCCATGGGGATGGAGGGATCAGACATCCAGCTATCAGTAAGAGCAGGACAAGGTTAGACGAGTGATGTGACCAAAGCAGAGAGAGTTTCAGAGATGAAGAATGAGGCTGGCTACTTAGATGAGTGCAGGGTTCCTGCATATGTACTCACATCAGAGGTGCAGCTGCACATTCAAACAAAAATGCAAGGTATGATTTGACCAATGCATGATACTATAAAAAATGAAGTGCAGAGGTGGAAGTCAAATAAGAAGAAGATGGCCAATGCCTGCTCCCAAAGTGGCTTAGTTTACCTACAAAACTTCCAAACCACTCTGGTTTAGATCACAGTGAATATCCAGCTATCCAGCCCATTAAAACACAAACCAAAGAAACAAACAAAAGGAAACAAAACCCAAACAAACACCAGTATTTCCAAAATTGAATATTTAAAATTCCCTATTTCCAGCCCAATATTCAAAGCACAGATATTCCAACTATTTCTATTTCATTGCCCCTATGCAAGTATGTTTTCTATATGATATACAAGAATCAAGAACATTGTTTTCCATTTTGTTTGTAATTTAGGTACGGTCCAAGTGTTTTCCAGATGTGCACAGAGATGTCGCATTGAAATTGTTTGGAAGGAACTTTCTTTTTTTCTTCTCCCAGGAAAATTATGTGAGGGTTTTTAAATAAATAAATGAATAAAAAATATTTCAATGCATGCTATCAGTAAGACCAGGTTTAAAAAGCACAGCTTGTACCTGCTACAAGTGTTCATACCTATGAAATCTCTTGCATGTCTCTTACATTCGCTGTTCTTGACAGACTCTAAAGTGCATTATTTGTCTTCCACACCACAGGCAATAAAAGGATTTGCCAGGATTTTAGTGGAAGGAAAAAAAAAAACAAAGAGGATCTTCTGTTTCTCATTGTTTTCTACTCTGCTGTACAACTCTTACTGCAAGTGGCCACTTTAATCCCATCCTGCAAGCAGTTTATCACAGACTGGCCCCAGTGTGCCGGGTGTGTAGGAGCTATAGGCAGAACTCAGCGCATTTCAGCTGCTGGCAAGGAGTCAATACAACATGACAGTGGCGAGAGAAACCTGATAGCACTCCTGGACAAACACACACACACCCGAGGATGAACAACTCCTTTTGATCCTGCAGATGTCTCTGAGTGTTGAGAAGGTGCAGATGTGTCAGCATTTCTCTCCTGAAACACTCCGGGGTCTATCTTTTGTCTTTTGACACTTCATTATAAGCAGAGACTGATAGTGCCCTGCTGATGCTGGGGAGGTTCTTTCTGCAGCACCTCTCTGCCCAACTGCAGAAGTGGTTTTGTCATGTTGGATAAAAGCTGATGAATCTTCCTGAGGAATCCCAGATAGAGGGATGTGACCTAAATAAACATAAATGTTCCCTGAAAAATGTATTCTGGCAGAGGACTCAGCACCTTGTGTAGATTACAAATTGCACACCATTTTCTGTTTTAGCTGACTGGTTTTTTATGCTGAAGCTGTTGATTGCTTCAACTGTCGCAATTCAGAGAACCATTTTACATGCAAAAAGAAAAGTAGCAGTTGCAAGCATTTAAGAGTGCTGAAACACAATATTTTTCATGGTTGCTTTTTATTCCATACTCCATTGCTCATTTTCCTACTGTTGACTGATGTTAGCAATCTAACCCCTGATCTCAGAAGTTTTGGTGCAGCTTCAATTCTCAGCTGGACAAATAGAATAAAATCAAAAGTGGTCACATCACAAACTGTGAAAGCAGCATCTCTTTGCTCAAGGTAACTACAGGACTGTGAAACATTTAGATCTCCTTTCTTCTTATCCCCTCCACTGCTTCATATTTCAGCAGGATTTCAGAAATGGCATTTTCTGTGGCTTTTCTTTCAGAATCCACTGCTCTGTAAGTGGCTGGAGAGCTGGTGGTTGAAGGTGCAGAGTGTAGACATATACCTGTTATGATTTGTTTTATACAAAATGTTCTGGTCCAGAGCTGTCTGATATCCTCCCACAATACTGATTTATAAAAAACTTCAACATCTGGAAAACTAGGAAAGAATGAAATAATTTCCTAAGCCTCTGAATATTGGAAACCATAGCTCAAGGATCCAATAGTTCAACTTTTATTCCTCTCCCCTTCCAGTGATACCTGGCACATGGACAACCCAGGTCTTTGTGCCTCTGAGCTATTCTTGAGAGGAGAAGTGTAGCCCACGTGTGGGCATGCACAAGCCCAAGAGGCACCACCCAGCTCTGTTAAACACCACAGGGAGATGTGTGAAGGCTCACAAATGCTCCATGGCACCTCTAGTGAGGTCTTATCCTCAGTATTGCTGCCCCAAAGCTAAGGGATGGGAACCTGCTAGCTCAGGGTTGAGGAAGATTGTGTGTATTTATTTGCATTTCATCTGCTTTTCTCCATCATTCTGCAAGTCACATTTTCACAGTGACAACTGCAGCCCCAAAAGGCTTGTTCACAGGACACAGTATCTCATGATGCTGTGAATAAATGTGTGAGAGTTTTCAGCACTTAATAGTGTCAGCCATGAAACAGAAAGCCCTTCTCAGTCATAACCGTATGGCAGCTGGCGTGTTGCTCTAATAAAACCAGCAAAGGATGAGGCAGTAACATCACAACATTCTTGTAAAAATTAGTAAAGGGAAGAGAAAAAGATTTAAATTAGCATCATATGATAGGAATTTGTTTTCAAGCTCTGACACAAAGATCTTGTCTTAGCTTAGACAATGAGTTTATTTTTATCTTCTTCCATTTCCCTCAAGGAATCAGGGAATAATGACATTCTGCCTGTAAATTCCTCCAACTTTGTTAATCTGACCTGGGAGCAGAGAAATTATTTGTGGTGTCTTTCAACATTTCCTTCACATACGTCATTCTATTTGTGCTTGGGACATGTACATCATACCAGTTTTCAAAAAACTTGGAATTTTATGGGAAATAGAGTATTACTGTGTAACAAATGGAAAACTGTAGAGTACACAAAATACTAAACTGGAAGATAGAAGCAATTATAGTCCTTAGAGGAATGGGTCATTTTGGAGGTGATGATACATCAAAATAAAGGAGGAGTCTGGGGCTGAATCCAGTTCACATTGAAAACAGAAATGGAGCTCTCATTAAGCCCAAGCAGAGGTCTCACTTTTCTCAAGCCTGTATAAAATCATACTATCAAAATGCCATGGAAGAGTTAATAGAAGGACAAGGAAATTGTCCTGATCTGAGTGAGAACATTGAGTGATTTTACTTTTCAGCTCAGTTCTTCTAACTCCCTGCACTGTCTGCAGTCAGCAGCCTGTTTTCCCAGGCAGG
>VWZY01008558.1:119285-173493 GCA_013399075.1 Chloroceryle aenea | reverse complement strand
CCATGAATATTCTGGAATATTTATGTGTGTGCTCTACTGTGGAATGTTCTGATTTTAGTTACACGAATGTTTTAAACCTGTAGCAGTTCAGGGGAATCTTCTCTACATTTCCACTCTGAAAATGGGAAAATAAAGGTACAGTGACTCTGAGAGAAGATCAGGTTTTAAAAGCAGTTTTAAAATGAACACGTTTTGTCCTTGGGTGTCTCAGCAGGAGGACTTGCAAGTACAGAAGCTTTTGTTCTGCCTCCCCCGGGTTGTTTGTAGAAATCCAACCTTCATGTTGATAAGTCTAACAATAAGATTTCTAACGTTGAACACTGGTTTAGTACCCTTTCTGGAGACCATTTCTGTGTGAGTAGCTGCAGATTAGTTTAAAACCAACTATGATATTTTGCTACATTAATTTGCAAGAACATCTGCCTCTTCTGTAGCAGATTCTTCCAAATGGTGCCAAATATGGTGTAAATTTAACTATGGCATGCTTGGCTCATTTAATCCAGGAGATAAAAAGAAAAAAAAGAAGCAAAATTGCTTGTCCCAGGAACAGATTCTTTGTGATGCAAACCCACCGCCAAAGTTTTCTTGTAACTTTCCTTGTTACATCTTTCTAGGCTCTGCAGCTCAGGCACGGCAAAATGATGTATATCACACAATGAACACACATAACATTTTCACACATTTCAGTTGTATTTTTCTGAGCACTTGTTTGAAGAAGTATTTTTGTATAGTTTACATGGCAAAGTTAATACTGTTTGAAGGTTTAATTTACACAAGCTACAATTACCAATTTTCATGTTGAACGATTTAAAATAGTTCACAATGTCTGAACAATGCTAGAGGTTTGTATGAGGGTTCCTTTATTACACAAGGGTGCTTTTGGCTGTCAGTTTTTAGTCCACTTGGAGCAATTTCTGTTGCTTCTCTACACCAGAGCAGCAGTCTGTAATGAATGGAATACTGCCCTACCAGTTCCTTTCATCTGAAAGATTTTCAAGTAAGTAATGAGCTGGTAAAAAATGGATGGAACCTCCTGACAGTGGAGAATTTCTTGCTCTGAAGAAATGAAGGTCAGTGCTCAGTTTAGCTGGAAAGGGGCAGAAGTCCTTGAACTTGTCTGTGGTCGTTAAAAGTCTGGCCGTTGTAGTCACTCAAATCTGACTCCTCTCATTCTTCCATACTGATGTATACCTTTTGTGATAAAAACTGCTAATAAAAATCAGATGAGATTTCTCTTAGATCAGTTGTTGTTTGCATGATCACTTCTACAGCACTCCTGCCATTTAAGTGTACTGAATTTCAACTGCTTTTACACGAGCCTTGCAGTAAGGAATGGCTTGGGAATTTATTGGAACTTGAACTGAATGCCACTTTCTTTTCCTGAGAATACCTTGCAGGAATTTGAAAGCAATCTAATATGCAATTAGATTCTAAAAACACAAACTGTGCATAAACAATTTGACTCCTTGATTTTTATTTTTTTTCCCTTCTCTCTTTTAAAGGTGCATTTGAGTTTCTTACTGTTTCTCGATCGGCTAGCCAAAGAATCCAGGACAAATGCTTTTGAGAGCAGAAGTAGATTAATTAGAATTGAGCACACTATAGTTGCAGGAAAGGTAATAAAGCATTTTTAATCCATTTCTTTCTGTTTAATGTAAAATCTTGTATAAGAACTTACACAAATGTTTTCTGTGTTAGCATTGATGTGTTTATTTATGATTCAAAACCTGCAGAAATGTAATGTTCTTTCATCCATCGTTTGCATAATTCACTCTAAGACATCAAATGAACTCTTCTTGCCCTATTAAACACAGCCCTGGTTTTCTTGAGCATTCATAAACTTATTGAATGTTTAAATTGATAGTTGATAGTATGTGGGTGAGTCTACACAGTGTTCTCCAGTCAAGGGAACAGAAGCAAATTCCAAAACTGGAGGATCTTTATTTCAGATAGTACTGTATCAAGGAAGTATACTATTTTAACTTCAGTAGTCTCAGTGAAGCTTTATGAAGCAAGTGAAAAAATAGTTCAAATAGATGCAAATATCTTCACTTACCCCTTCAGTTCTTACCTGATTAGTCTGAAAGATGTTTGAAGTGGATTCTCGCAGCGTTACCACTTCCCAAGTATTTCATGGGCCCTCGTGTCTGACAAGGGAAGAACTATGGAACCCTTAAACTCTGGAGTGTTGCATGGATAGTCTAGTGCAGCAAAAATTGCTGTATGAATATCAGTGAAGGAGGAGCCCTCTGCATTGCAGAGCATGGGAAACTGTGTCCATAGAAAAGGAAGGAAAGTGGAAGATGTTACGCAGCTTTCTCTCTAGAAAGAATGAGAGTAGTGTCACAGTGTGCCTGAAATCCTGATGTGTTGTGGAGCTCTTTTCATTTTCTGGCAGATACCTGCTTCACAGAGGTTCCATGAAGGAACTTTAATTTGTTACCTATTCAACCACCTGTTAGTGCTGGGTAAATTAAAAGAACAAAACTCGGTGTTATCTGATATTTGGGACCTGTAGCTTCTGTTTATCTTCAGTATTTTTTTTTTCCCCTCTGGTGAAATGTTTAGTTTGATATTTTCTATTGCTATAGCAACAAAAACATACAGGATGTGTAGGGTAGCCAAGTGAATGTTACAGTTGGAATCTTATGGATTTGTAATTTCTTTTTAACTGCAATCTTAACATTAGTTGAACATTTTTGTGCTCCATTTCTTTTTATATTTTTAAGATGAGAAGGAAAAGCTGCCTGAGTTTTAATGCTGTTAACACTTACATGGTCTCACTTGGGCTTTGAAGTTCACTTTTCAACTTAAACTCCAAACCAAAAAATGTCCTTCCAAGGGTCTGGATGATCTTGAGATAGAAATAAGGCATTGCAAATGAAAACTGAGTATAGTAGCTGTATAATTTCAGATGGCTTGGGTTGGTTTTTTTGTTTCTTGTCTAGGCCTAATGGGGTCAGAGCTTCAAGGAATCTGCTGAAGGCTTGAGAGCTTTATTGCCATTTCTCAGCATTTATTTTAAAAATAAGCCTTTTATTTTACACAATTCTTGGTTAGGAATGTTACTAAAAAAATACTTTCTGATATGGCATTTTTCTCTATGCTTTTGTTTTATTTCTAACTCCTCTAGAGCTTTACATTTAACGTCTCTACTTTTGGGAACAGATTGTTTGGCTACATGAACCTTTGGTTTGAATCACCATTGCCCAGATTGTAGTGATAAAAAATGGTAAATATACTTTTTTTTCTTTTTGCAGGTTACTTTAAAGAGAAGCAGAGGCTAGAAAGCAGACCAGTGGATTTCAAAGCACGATTGTCTGTTTTCTTGCTAACATGAGATCCTGTGATACAGCTCTTGCACTTGCAGAAGTATTCTGTTTTATTGATGTCTGTCTCCTGACTACCTTGCTGTTTCTTTTTTCTGGTGGGGGGGAAATCTGGATCTTACAATTTGTAGTTTCATACGCTTAATGCAGAATTTTAAAACTTGTGTCACTTGTCATTTTTGATGTACCTTAATTCCTTAATAATAAAGAGGGATGTCTAACACCATAGTCATTTTTCAGGGGCAATGTGGCATTTTTATTAGAAATGTGAACCTTCTAGAGAGAACAGTAATAAAGATACAGGCTTAAAGTTCCAGAAGGCATATGCTAGCAAAGTAAAGTCTTGTAGAATCACTGTAGAAAGTAGTTTATTAAATATCTTAGGTCTGATTTATTTAAAAATATGTTAATATTTTCTAAATTATTTTAGTTAGTAGACTAACACTTCTATGTTCTGGGGAAAGCATGTGTATTGATGTATTTCTGAATCATACTCTGAATGTTAAGCTGGCCTGTTGTTTGATGTGTTATACAAGACAAGTTGGTGGTCTCCAGTTGGTGTGGACAGATGCACGTTATGGAAAAGATCTGGCACAGCTGATGTTTTTCAAGTTAGAAGTAGTGAAGATAAGTTGACACGAATGCCAAACTGCTTCATCCCCGCTTCTGAATGTCTCCCAACCTGTCAGAAGTCTGGAAATTTACATTATAGAAGAATAACTTGTTATATTTAAAATAACTTTCTCTTATTCCTAATCTGATATTTTCAAACAGCCGCTGAACACTTTGCTTAATAAATCTTTTAATAAAGACACAGCTGAATCTCACAGTTTGACCTGCTGACACAGTTTTGGGTAATATTTAGGAGCTGTCTTTCATATGCCTAGTAAGCTCTTCTTAAAATAAAGAATTTCTAAAATGTTTATTGAGTAGTCTAATTTTGTTTAGCACATTACTGAGTAGATTCTACAAACTACATAAAACAGAATTGCATTTTAGAAATATTTCTGTGGTCTTAAGGAAACTGGAGCAATGCCAGAACTTCAGCTTTCATATCATCTTCACATACTTCTTAAAATTCTCTGCAACCTCTGAAGAGTCATCAGTAGGCATCAGTGAAGGGAGGATGACTCTTCCTCTTAATGGAGCTTGCTTCAGTCTGCTGGTAAGGTTGACTAGATTTCCTTATTCTGCATTTTCTTCTCTTACTCCCTTGGAATCCACAAAGCAAGCAGACAGCATACAGAGGATGGCTGGGCTTAACCTGAAGTATTTTCTCAGGAATAAGGGTGATCTGCCTAGATATTTATTCTTGGTAATTACTGTCTGACTTAACAACTTCATTACAACACTGGATTTTCTTTTATTAGACATGTTTTCTCTGAAATTTTTCTCTGAAATATTTTCTTGCATAGCTACATACCTCTCCTCATACAGCTCTCAGAGTGCTGCAGCTTCTTCTGGAACTTGTTTTGATCTCTACTGTTTTTCAGTTAACCAAGAACAGCATCCACTTTGAGTGTAATGGAATGTTCTCATTCTCATGTGCTAGGTGGATCATCAGCTGCCCTGGGAGAAAGGAGGCAAGAAAGGCTTAAAACAGGTGCTTTTAAATTTTCTACAGTGGTTTTGGCCTATATTCAGGGTTAGGAAGGTGCTTTTTTATTGTTATTTTGTTTTGGTTTTGGTTTGTTTTTGTTTTTCTTTCAAATAGAACAAAGATTTATTTCTGGAAGCCCTGAGAAGTTTGTGTCAGAATGTGTCCTGGCACTAGATTGCCAGTACTTGTGAATGGTTCAGGCAGGTATTCCACTTTCATTCTTGACATTTAAATTAATGCTTACTCAGTGTTGATGTAGCATGGTTAAGCATTCAGAAATACACAACACTATTATGTTTTTCCAGTATCTTGAGCATTCCCAGTAAGGTTGATGATAGCCATATTTGGGAGGTCTTCTGTACTCCATATAAATACATAAGGTCTTTTTTCTACCTACCCTTCCTTACTGGATTTTTAAAATCAAAACCTAGAGCAGTGTTGATTTAGACACTGATTCTGTTACTGAATCTCTATTTTATGACAAAACATCAAAGCACCTAGTTCTAGAAAATGTCTCAACTCGATCTGTGGTAGAAAGCCTAATGAAATTGGGTTCTCTTATTTGAGTTCTGCTTCTCTGCTGTTAGGAAGGAAAAGGCAAGACTTACTGAGGGAAGAGTGGTGCTGGTTCATTAATAAGGTGTCTTCTACACAACTCTTTTCATCAAACCTTGAGAAATTTAATCTGTGTAAATTACCAAGACTTGACTTGCTATTGAATTTCCTCTCGGAATTAAGGTAAGAGTCAAGAGATTTTGGGGAGACTCCTCATTTGCTCAGGTAAGCCAGATAGGAGGTCTAAAAAATGAGTCACATGACAACATCCATTTTTTCCATTCTCTGCAGCTTTCCCAGTGTTCTGTTTCACATCCTACCCTGCCCTTTCTCTATGGCCACTGTTGAAAGAAAGAAAAATCAAAATGAAGAAACAGAAAATTGGGCAACAAATATTTCTGGTGGCCCTTAACTTCACTTTTAGCTCTTCACGTGGGCAGTGTTAACTCCTGGGCCTGTGAGTGGTATTACAGGTGTTTAAGGCACAAAAGGAAAATGTTTCTTGATCAGCAGATGAATATGAGGGAAGAGAATGTTTTCCTTTGTGGGGTGGTGCTGCTGCTGGTTTTGTTTCATGTGTAGAGTGACTGATGAACGAGGATTTACTGTTTGCCAGCTTCATTAAGTCTTGAGTATGTGCTACTCTAGGTCATAGCCACAACATTTTGCTTGCAAGATAAGCAAGAAGAGAAGATAATTGGGAAAGCTTTAAAACTAGATTTGTGCATACTTCTGTTTTAATTTGTAGGACACAAATACTTTTTTTTGGTATAGATCACCTGATTATTAGCTTTAAAACTATTTTTTTAGGTGTGAATATTAAGAAGAGTTTATCAGTGAAGGTTAGATCTGTGGAGCTGATACTTTTGGGGGTCAGGGCCCAATTAATCACTGCTCTATTTAAATCCAAAGCTATGTTGGATCCTTAAGTCAGCTATTTTAATTGAGGAAATCAACAGAGGTGCTATAGGATATTTATGCTTCATTGTGCTTGGATGTGGAGGAATCTATGGGTACTAAAAAAGAATCTTAAGTTGCATAATACAAATATTTCTGGCTATAGTGATACAGGAAAGGGGAAAAAAAAATCAGAATATGTATGCTGTAATAGAAAAATTCTTTTTCTAGCCATAAGGTGGGGATAGAGCAAAAACTCTCTTTCTTCCCTGCACTAACTTCCCATTAAAGAAAACGTTCTGTTTATTTCTACTACAAAGTATACTACAAGTTGTGACACTTCTAGACTTTTTTAAGGCTAACAAGCCTGTGCTGCTGACATATGTAAAGCAACTGATGTTTAAAAAAATACCCCATTCACATCAAACCAGGATGTTCTGCTGATCCAGGCTGAGAGGGCAAAAGTTAGTTGAGGATTTGATAGATATTCAAGATGATTTTTTTTTCTTTCTTCAAAACTTGATGTTTCAGCCTCAGGTAGTTTTCTTAGTTATGGGTCTATAATTATTTGCACAACGTAGCCTCACTTTTAGAAAGTGGTATGTTCTATGCAGGAGGTTTTTGTACAGGACATTGCTTGTGTAACAACCTTAACTTACATAAAACATAGAGCTTGCATCTGTTGAACTGCTGACTTGGAATTCCATTAGTCTTTTAGCAGCTTAGACCAGCTAATTGTAGGTCATTGTAACTCCTAAATACATCGAGTTCTGAGGTCACTTAGGAGTATGTATTTAGGGGTGACTAATATTTCAAATAAAAGTGCCAATTATAGTAAAAACTCCCTTTTTTCCAGAGCTGTAAGCTGTATGTTGTATTTATTTTCTTCTGTGTGCTGTGTGTAGTTGTTTTTCAGTTCATTATACTATATATATATTGGAATATGGATTCTTGGTATGTTTTAAAGGTACTGTACTTGTAGCTGCTGTGGTAGCCTGCTTGGATATGATAAAAGAGCACAACAGATTAAATTTCACACATTTGAGTAATTTCAGTTCTCAAGTAAGAAGATGCTAAAAACATTATTTTGTGCTACCTACAGAACTGCAACTTCTGGAGGAAGATGGTTGAGATTCTTCCCACCTGACAGCTTGTGGTTCTGCAGACACAGTCAGTTGTAATTCATTCATTGACTGGTTGGTGACCAGTGGTGGGGGCATGTCACTTTCTTTGCAGTCCCCATTCATCAAATTCACACGGGCTTTGGTACATAATATTCTCCTGTGGGCAGGGTTATTAATGTTATCCTGACCAAACTGCTGAAAGATCTTTTCAGGTCATTTGATACCTGTAAGATCAAGTTTCTTACTGAGAAGGTCACTTTCCTGGGAGAATGATTTCCGTGCGTGGAGAACTTGGTGGAGCGTAGAAAAATGCCTAAACAGCCCTAAAATTACTTCTGGCTTACAAAAATGTGGACCTAAAAGCAGCCTTGGTACTGGGTAATAATGTGATTGCAGCAGTTAAATAAAACCAAGGAATGGTTTGCTCTTAACCTCCTAGCACTAGGTCAGCCTCTGCAGAAACAAAACCTCCTATTTTGTTTCCTAAGTGTGTAGAAAGCACAGAAATATATATATTTTGGCTATCAATCAGATCCTGAATCAAAAACCATAAAGGGCAAATACTTCCAAATAAATAATAAGCAATAGGTTTGGATTAGTGGGAGATTCTGCTCCCTTGTATCAGGTCTAATTGTATTTGTGCTAACCTCTAAAACTGACACCTTAATGTGAATTTTTTCTTTTGCTTAACTTCAGCAGGTAAATATACACACAAATATATAACTGAAATCTGTTTTAATGAGGTTTGTCCAAGTTTTTCTCAATAAACCAGATAAAAGAAAACACAAGTAACATGTAGGCCACTTTTATAATACTATTGTACAGCTGAAATCTTCTTAGTACAAGCCAGCCTCTTGTGCTAGCTGTTGGAGGGTACTCCCAGGGCTAAAGTTAACATCCTGATGGTGAGTTACATTTAAATATGTTTAAATCCTTTATTCTTTAGTTTGTTTTCACTCCTCAGAGAAAATTACCTGTGTACAATGCTGCTTCCAAAATTGGCCAACTGTTTATTATTGATTTCTGAAGCTTGGTTAGCAATTAAAATGAGTTAATGACAGACCCTAATTAAAAAACAAACCAAACAAAAAACAACAACAAAAAAGAGAAGGGAGCAGTAAGGGAAAGATAAGTGCATGATTGTCTGGCCAATTGTAGTTTCACAATTTGTTTTTAATACTGAAATTTAATTGTGGGTTCCCACACCTTCCAGATTTAAAGGGCTGAGTTTTGGGGGAGTTGTCCTATAGTCTAAGTAACAATGCTCTTCAAAAACTTTTTTTAATTAAAGTTAGATTGGTCCAAGTTCAACCTAAATTTCAGTTTAAGTTTTTCTGGGATATGGGATGTCTTCCTAAATTGTCATCAGAGTTCCACAATGAATTTTGATGGTATGTTTCCTGTTGCCTGGAAGGTGTTTTGTCTTTTTTTTTTCTCTCCACAAATTCATGTGAATAAACCTTGAAAATTCAGATCAGAAGTGGATGAAAGAAGTTCATCTTGTTTGGCCTAGGAGCTTTACAGGAGACTTTTCCTATTGACTGAAATTTTGCAACATACATAACTGTATATGTAAATTAGCTTTTCCATATTTCATCTTGGTTTTGCTTTCCTCATTGTTTCCCATTCCTTTTGGGGATAAGACTGGAGAGCATAGTGAAGTTTTACTTTAGGACAGTAACATCTAAAATCCACTCTGCCAAAAGAATTGATTAACTGTCAATTTTCCTTGAAGGCACATTAATATTCTTGATGTGAATCTGGGCAATAATGGATTTTTCCTTTAA
Source organism: Chloroceryle aenea (assembly GCA_013399075.1). Classification (NCBI taxonomy): domain Eukaryota; kingdom Metazoa; phylum Chordata; class Aves; order Coraciiformes; family Cerylidae; genus Chloroceryle; species Chloroceryle aenea. The sequence goes on along the minus strand of VWZY01008558.1, from coordinate 164,201 downwards.
ATGATCAACAGTTTGTTCACCTACAGATGTTTGTAATAGATTAGTAAATGCATATATATAAATATGTCTGCAGAATTAAGAATGAGAATCTCTCTTCACCCCTACTCATGGGTGTTTTTTGGGCTGGTTTGTGAGGTTTTTTTGGGGGGTGATGTGTTTGTTTTTTAGTGGAAAGAAGGGAAAGTAACCAAAGGTGGTTAACTTTATGAACAGGCACTGTAGTTAGTACAAGAATCCTTCAACAGTTTGTTGGCTTTGAAATGTGTACTGAATTCAAGAGAATTTAAGGGAAAAGCTTCCAAGGAGCCATCAGCAGGAAGGTGACATTTCTTTTTCTCTCTCTTTGACTGAATTTTATAAAATGGGAATGAGAAAAGGAACAGTTGGCTAAGAATGGTTCCAAATAGGAAGCAAAATGCAGTCTAGCCCCATTGCTGCCATTCTTCCAGATTTATACAATGTCTTGCAGACAAATGAGTTTGAATTCCCTGTCTCGGAAGATACCTGTGCAGAAAACTGCTTCACACCCACAGTCAGGGCAGAATCTGACACTTGCCCTGCTCTCAGCTATTGCAGCTCCGTGGCGTGCTTTCCTGCCAGCCATGGGTGTGTGAAGTAAGGATCTCCCTTTGGTCAAATAGCCAGGTCTTGGGAGGCACTGCTGTATCCATAATATCCTGGAGGAATTTCTCTGGACATCAGGATTAGAATGAGCTTGGTATCTTTCTACGTTCTTCTAGAGCAGGTCTGCCTTGGATAATTTGCTAGATTTTTCTCATCTTTCTTGTGGGTTTTTCTGTGCTTTTTATGGACATTAGTATAGAATGTTTTAATTCATTTGCTTTAGGTAATCCTAAATTGTGACTAAAATTCAAATATTAAATGTTCCCTAAAAACATCAGTCTTCAGGGAGAAACCAAGCATAGGAGCTGGTTGCCCTTACCCAAGAGTTCTGAAATATCATTGTTTACTTCCCGTGATCACTTCAATATTTCTGTGCATAGGCAGCATAAACACAAACACGAGGTTGTGAAAGTAGGACCTGGGGTTTAGTGATTCTTTTTGTTGACTGTGATTTTTCAAGTGAAGTCTCAACAAGGTATAGAATAACTTACTGGTTTGAGAAGGTGTTAATTTTGTACCTACAAAGGCAAATAATTTTTATTAGTGTTGTTATTCATGTGCCTTATGTTGAACTTTTATTATTTGCTAAACAGCTAGCTGGCAGTGTGGCCATAGCCAAGAGCTGGAAGAATAGGCAATATTAAAAACACAGGATGAGTGCAAGCACAGCAGTTTTTCTTTGGCATATTATTTTCATGAACCTAGCATCTTTTGCAAGGTTTTCCTGGAAATAAAAAGAAAACACCTTTCCAAATCATCTTTACTTGGGAGAATGGATGCTTAATTACACTGATCTTCTCCAAAACAAATGTTGATGTATTGACCTGAATTGTACCTTGGATATTTCTGCTAACACATTTTTTTTCCTACTTGATGCTTGCCTGCTTTGACTCACAAGGGAGAAAGATGGGGGAAGCTGGATACTCCTGTCGTCTTAAGGCAAACTCTTCTAGTGGGTTTTTTATTGTGCAGTCCCTGGTAAAGCAGAAGGCCATATAAATTGGATGATTTACCAAGAAGGTATTATTTTGTCTCTAATAACTCCAGTTTCAAATGTTTATTCTGATGTGTGACAACCTTCTCTGCACGTACTGGCTTTTATTCATACAACTTGTAAGAATTATTTATTTTTATTTTTTTACAGTTCAGATATTTTCTACATCTTTTCTACCATATAAAATTGCATATGGAACTTAAAGTATTTGGGACTATATTTTATTCTCTGAAGAACCCATCAATTTAAAATACCAGGCTACTCTCCAGTTCTGAATGGAAAGGATTTCTGTTAAGATTATTTTAAATTTTTGTCCTTTTTTTTCTTTGGCATTTTTTTGTTTATTTGTTTGTTTGTTTAGTTTTTGTTGGTTTGGTTTGGTATTGTGTGTTTGGTTGTTTTTGTTGACTTTTTTGTGTTTGCTTTGGTTTGGTTTTCTTTGTTTTTGTTTGGTTTGGTTTTTTTGTGAACTACAGGGACATATATATTTAAAGGGGTTTTGCTAAATATTTGATACTGTATTTCTTCAAGCATGAAAATCCAATTATGACTCATCTCCCAGAGAAGTCTTGCAGTTTCCATAACATTCTTAATATTCTTAATTTTGAAGACTAAGCAAAATTTCTTCCCAGCATTTTCTGCTCCTCTTTTCCAATCCCTAACTTCAATGTTAAAGGGAAGAGAGGGAGAGGAAGGGAAGGGATGGTTGCAGTGTTGCAGAACATTTACACTGTAACCTAAGCAATAATGCCAACAGGTACCAGGCTTTAAACGGTGGAAAGAGGAGGTGAGGCAAATACTCCATGTTCCTCCTCAAATTTAGATGGTCCTTTGGGGATGCAGTTCAGCAGATGAACCTTTGTTAGCAATGCTCTTGCTTTTGCTTTAAAATTGGGGAACTGATTCCCCACCACTCCCCCTCAAAACCAAACCAAACTTCCCCTCTCTTTCCCATTAGCAAAAAAGAAGAAAGTATCAGATCCAATGTAAACATAAACCAATACAGTTTAGTTGTTCATTAGTGTGTTAAATATTGATTTAAAAACATTTTGGTTTATTTTCTTTATATATATTTTTATTTTTTTTTCTCAAAGGAATACATAATCCTTGGAGAAAACTTCTAAAAATTAGAAGCTGAGGGTTTAAAGTCCCCTGTACCAAAACTGGGGCTTTAGAAATTGCACTAATATCAGTTTGTTAAAAAACTAACATCAAGTTATTGCATAAACAAGCAAAATACTCCTAATAGTAAAGAAACACTTTTGAAAGACCAACTTCTTTCAAGTTTTCTCTTGCAAATTCCATGTAAAATTATGTTTGTTAAAAAGCTTGTGTATAAATTTTTAGAGCTTAGTAAGTTTAACTCTTGTCTTCATCTCTCTTGAAGAGAAATGTGGACCATGTTTGAGACATAATTTGTGTAACAAAATATCTTTATTTCGGAGTTAATTTAATTTTTACATGCCTCTGTTACAAAGGAAGTATACTTTTAATAAAAGTCATGTGTTTAGAGGAGCAATTTTTGCATTCAACATAAATTATTTTTATGTTGTTACTGTTTGATGTGAAGTCTACATTTTCTATGAGTAAACTACTCTAGCAGTACATTATGGATCTCATCTTACTATATCAGTACCACTGTGTTACCAATCACTCTACTGGAAATAAATCTTCAGAGGTTAATATAAAATTTTGAGCCAAACTATGACTGTACTTCTAAGACAAGATGCACTCACAATCCTTTTTTTTTCCTAGGCTTCCTCTGCTATCCTTGGAAACTCAATGAAAAATAAATTTCAGTCTGTTCTTGTAACTTCCCATCTAAATAAGGTCTAGCACCACATGAAACACTTTTCTGACCTTTAGCAATGTCAGAACATGAAACAGAGGAGGAGGATATCCTATGGTGTATCCTACATTAAGGGGATTACCTCATCAGCATGAAAGGTCCATAACTAATCCACACCAGAGACATGTGAACTGTTGGAGGAGGACATTCTTGGGGATAGAAAGAAACACATCAAAACATTTTCTTTGAGAGTTTTTCAGCATGTAGTGGAGCGGCCGACACGGGAATGTTTCTGAATTGCAGTGTAAAATTAGTTCTCTTTTTTTCACTGTTTTGGTTTTTTTTTAAATTCAGATACATACCCATACCTCAAACTTCAAGGCTAAGATGGGGTTGATAAGACACAGTCAGATTTTGCCTCTTAGGGAAAATTAAGCTAGGGAGATGGTATTCCTGGTATTTTTCTTAAAGTAAGAAGCAAGGTTGTCCCTACCTTGTTAACTGTAGAGATCTAAGAACAAAAACATTGCAAATTTTATTTATTTTATTTATTTTATTTCCAAACTTCCTATATTGTACCTTTAGACGAGTTTAATGTATTCTTTCTCCACTCTCACTTGAGCTTGTATGAGGCCAGTAGAAAAATTCATTATGAAGATTCAAGCTCGAGCACTAGACAAATAAGATGCAGCTCTATCCATCAGATGCAACCCTACAATTGCTGCTATGATAGCCTTGCTGTAACATATAATTTGTGTTATCATAATAGATGTTTTTCTCCTTTTTTTCTCCTTAACACATTGCTTAGTGATAGATTTGAAAAATTGACCAAAACCTGTAAATACAGTTTTCCAGAAATAAAGGGCTCATGTAAATGAGTCAACTCAAAGTTTTATTAGCTATGCTCACATGGTTTTCAAATCTTTGCAATTTTGTGAATCTTTCTTTGAAAGTATTCCTTATTAAGAAAAAAAAACAAGAATCCAACACTGGAGGCTTGCCAAAAATTGTTTACATTAATCTTATTAGGTCACAGTAATCTCTTATTCAAACGTGCTAGAATTGTTGGCTCATATACATTGCAATATATCCCTTCAGCAGAAAAGCAAGATAACAGAGCAAGACATCCTAAGCAACTGAAATAGTTTTTATCCTGTTTCCATTTTCTTCAGTTTCAGGTGCTTATTTCTGTTTCTCTGCTAAGAAATTAGATTTTTGTCACACTATTGATCAGATTCTGCAGTCTCTCTGAAATTGCTATCATTAATCATCCGTTTTAATTCTATTTCTTTACAACAGTAAATGTATCATATTTAAACTTTCTTGCAGCTTGCAGTATTCTAAAACACTTTTGAGCAGATAATTCACAAAATTTTCCTTCTTTCCCATGCATTGATGAAGAATTCAGGCTCTTTGTATTCACCACAGAGATTGTTTATTGACTACTATTAGTGAGTCTTGTTTTTGAGCTCACTGATCAGCCTTCTGTTGTTGCTGATTGCCATTTGAAAGCAAGGTCTGTAATCAGCCAGTTAGTTTGCATGTTATGTTTCTTTGTCCTGATTGAACATATGTAATAGTTCTTAGCTGGAAGCTTGCAGAAGACAGATGTAAACATGCCTTTCAGTAAATGCTTTCTGAAGTGTGCTTGAATTGCTTAAATTCATATTCCTGGTGATAAACTTCATTTTATTAACTTGGGAAAAGCTGAAGTAAAATATATGTACCTGGTTTTAAAGCTGAATTAACACTTGTGGAAAATATTTTGCAGTAGTTGATCGTTTCTGGCTGCAGAACTATGTAAGTGTAATAACTAATACAGCCTTACTGAAGTTGAGATTTGATTTTGTTTTCTTTTTTCTGTCGGAGTGCAATACCATATTTGTACAGACCATAAGTAGTAGATGAAAGATTTGACCAAGTGCATTGGGGAAAACCTTTCCCTTTAGGAAAAGTCCAGGAAGAACAGATTTAATCTCCAATGTACATGGTTTGAAGAACACAAGACCTTTGATATGAAAAGAAGATAAAAAATGAGCAGGCAGTGACTTCTTCAAGGTACTATGCCCTCAGTTATGATTTAGACAGGGAAGACACTTTCTCTGTTATCTGTTCTGCAGTAGGATCCAAATTGTAGTTCAACTGAGGTAAATAACAGAAGTTATTAACGTTTCAGAGATCAGTATCAAAAAATCTTATCTTGTGTATCTTGTCTCCAGCAATAAGAGCCATTCTTGTCACTGCCTTCAAGCATTAGATTTTCTTAGGGGCTCAGCTGCTGGGCATTGCAGTTGCTGAAGGGAAATCATCAATTGGCTGAGATTGGAAACTTTTAGGTGAACTTTTGTAATGTCTGTCACTTTTATTTTCAGGATTGTTAACTCTTTCTTTTTTCCACCTATGTAGGTACATTCTGGGGCAAATTTTCCCAGTTAAGACTGGTGGAAATCCAAAGTCATACAAAGTGATCTGCAGTGCTGAAACTGGGAGCAAGATCTTGCCCGAATAGTTTTGACGAGTGCATCTTGCTTTGAAGCACAGTATCCAGTCTGCACTTAATTTTTCAGTGACACTTGATGTTAACTAAGTAACATCATCCGTGCTACTGCTAAATCAAGAGTTTTGATTACTGGGCTTCCACACTAGCAGATATTTTTGGCAGGTATGTACCTTTACCACAAAGCTGTTGCTATTATGGGAGTGTTTTAGTCATATGCTGAAACTCATTTTCTTAAATGCACTCTTAATTCTTTCTTTGTTTTGTTTTTATTGTTTGCATAAGAACACCACATGCTAATTCACCACATGATGTGTATACACAGTCCAAATATCACAAAGTCAGTTCCAAAGTCCAGACGTTTACCAGTCTCGTTCTCATAAAGCATATAATGGCAAAATCCTTATTCCAAATTCAAGTCAACCAGAACTTTGGAGTATCTTCAGAGTAAAATACTTTTCAGAACAGCTGCAGGAATCTTGATATATAACCCACAGTGGGGTGGACACAACCCTCTAATACTGAAAATATACTACATAATTTACAGATGATGACAAGATAAATGTTTTTATAAGAATTTCTTCAAAAGAAGGCGGAGTAAGAAAACAACTAAAAATAAATAGAAACACTTTCCTCTTCTTCTAAGCCCACATTGGGTACAGCCCTGATGGCAGCCAACACCTTTTTGGCACAGAGCCCTTGCAGTTGCTTCAACCCAAATTCAGAGAGACACAAAATTCAACTCCTCTTCTGGAACTTTTCCAACCTTTTTGGGTGTTTGCCTTCCTGAAATGGGCTGGGGGAAGGAGAACATATAATCCTTTTTCTCTTGCTTCCTGCTTGCTAATAAATTGAAAATGACATAGTCTACAAACATACACTTGGGTTCCTTCCTCATTTTGCTGGATTCCTCAGAAAACATCAATCATCAGAAACGTAAGTGTTATTAATTACTTCTATCCCAATTATTTTGTCTAAGATCACATGGTTCTCATATGTAAAGCAAAATGAATGTGTTCTGAAAGTGTTTATTGTATTATTGAGAGTGTATCAGAAGCCACATAAAATAAGGTACTTAATGTCAAAGGGAAAAAAAAATCCTGGAATTTCCTAGGATTTTGTATAGCCAATTTTGCAGCAGCACACATCCATGATTTGATAAGGGTTTAGTGCATCACCTTTTCAAACAATTTGGTCTCAGCGTGTGATGGAATGATAATCCTTAAGAAATTTTCTCTAGCAAGAAAAAGTGCTGAAGAGTTCTTCCAAAACCATATTTTTAAATCCATGAATATTGTAACCTGTATGGAAGAGAAAGTGAAATTTTCACTCACACCCATACCTGTTAAAACAAATATGTATGGGTACTCTTCTACATGGTTGCACATGAAGACAGGTCTAGCCAGCCCCTCGAATGTAGTCTGGGCAAGATGCAGCCTCAGATCCCAGTCCTGCGTTTTCATTCTCATGGCTGAGAACTGTAGATGTCTTCTGAACTGAAAGAAGAGCAGGAGTGGCATTCAGATGTAGATTCTCAAGTCCCAAAGGCTCTCTGCTATGCACAGCAAAGTGAAAGCTATTTGATATGTTTCTCTAGTTCACTCAGATCCTTGGATGTCACTTCATCAACAAAAAGCGTTAAATTCTGGTCACGAGGGACAACCCGATCTGTGCCATCTCATCTTACTTTCCCACATCAAAGGCCTTAGCACAGGATGAGGTATGAGCTGCTGTTGCTGTAGCTACTCTCATCTGCTGAGTGGTGTTTTGAATCCAGTTGACATCCAGAATAGAGTAGAACAATTTCAAATCTTCCCTTACCTACCCAAGGCTGGACAGCCTTCGTAGTTCTCCTTTGCTTCCTCTCCTTTTCACATGCAGCAGCAGAGTTATGTCTGCTCCACCTCCAAAAAGTCTCGACCAGATTTGTTTGGGTTTTCTGAGTTTTGAACAGCGATGACTGGACATTTCTGAGGGGAAGACTGCTATTCCATGTTGTTATTTAATATTATTAAGGAAACCTGGCATGTGTCCAAGTCAGAGTCACTGCAGACTCAGTGGAAAGAATGATTGACTTTACCCCAACTCCCACACTTCCAACCTTTCATCTCCTGATACAAGTGAATTTTTTGAGTGCCAGAAGTTTTTACAGTCCTTTGCAGTGAGGAAAATATATTCATTTTGCCACAACATGTTACTTAGATATGGTTTTGAATTGAATCATAATTAAAGTACGGTCTAGAAGAGGGGTGAATCCTGTTGGATTTTTACCAGATTGTTATACTGAAGACACTAGGTTTCAATCATATGTTAAATTTTAGGTTGCTTAGATTATCCAGCATTGTGTTTTCTGATTAATTTGGAGGATCTTTTGTATCAACACCTGGTTACCTAAATGTTTATGTGGAATAGAATGTAATCATTTTTTTTTTTTCACTTTCTAGATACTACAGGTGCTAAGAACACTGTTGTGAGAAGAAACACGAGGACTTTGTCCTCCATGTCTTGAGAGACTGGATTAAAAGGCCAGTGCTTTCAAGTCTTAGCTCCTAAAACAGAGAAGGGCCCAAGTCAGCTTTCGAATACATTAAGTGAGATTTTTCCAAGCTCAGCATTTTAAAGATGGGTCTAGACTACATTTGTTTAAGTAAAATATGCCTGGCTTACAGAAAAGAAATGGTGGAAGGATGGTCTAGACATAGCAAAACATTAATTACAACGAAGCAAGCTATGTTATGGATTTGTTTTGTCTTACTGTGAATGTGATGCACTTTACCTTTCTACTGCATTGATTGATTTCACATCCACACTGCAGCATGTAGCATGAAACCAGTTTCAAAACCTTCATGGATTCTGTCTTTATTAAAATATTTTCCTGCTGTAATTTGTTTTGGTAGGTTTAAATCTCTCTTTTAAGAGCCCATAGAATCCTATACTTCCAAACATCAATTTTATTGGGTTAGATTGTTCCAAAGCAAAAGGAAGCCTTTTGTGTCAACCTGAATTTCTCTCATTTGATTTCCATTTCATCCTAGGTGGATTAGTAGGTTTGCTGATCCAGAATTTTTCAAATATTAGCTAACAGTCCATTTGGAGTTGGGTAAGTGTTCTTGTTTTTAAAGCAAATGCTACAGAGCCACAAAATAATTGGATTTCCTTGTTGTATTATTTTCATTTTATGACATTTTTCTCTATAAAAATAGAGGAATGAGATAATTGCAAAACGAAATGTTTTGCAAGAGTGTTTTAATGAAATTAAACTTTAAAAGCTTGCATTTTCACTAAAGCTCCATGCATGAAAGTTCTTTCCCTTTTTGTTTCTTTCTTTCTCCCTCTCTCCCTTAAGATACGCAAAGGATTGGTACCTGGATGTTCTTAGTGCTGGGGCTGAGCTCTGGATCTTGCTTTACTAAAGAATCTCAATTTCAGGGCTTTACTAGAATTCCTGAAAGTTTTTAATCAGTGCTGGATATTGAGATGGATCTCAAGTCAGAAGAGATTAGTTTAACTGATAATCTCCTGCAAAAAGTTTTCTTTTTGTGCTTTACTTAAGGTTATACATCTGTCTTGACTTCTGACGGGTGATGGAAAGTAAAATAACTAAATAACTAACTAAAAAATCTCATCTGATTTGTTTTACTCAGGGAAAAGCCCCATTAGGAAACAGGTATTAATCATAGGTATTGAAATGAAGCAAAATAATACATTATTTACCATTCTTAAAGCCATACCAAAATTGTGATAAGCAATTCAGTTACTTTGGATTAAATATATTAATAAAATAGTAATGTTTGGCCTGACAAATATTTTTTTTTCTGATGTTAGACTGGTGCTTTGTGTCCTATCACGAAGATTAAGTAGATGGCTCATCATTCCCAGAGACTGCTACGTTTGTAATGTGCTGAAGCTGCAAAAACTTATACACATTTTGAGGGTTTCATGGCTACTGTAACTAAACATATTAGATATAGCAAGAGCAGCTGCATACAAGCATTGCTGGAAGCAAGTAGAAAATGCTGTAGTGTCCTTTCCTAAAGAAGTGAAATTGTCATTTCTTTTCAGTGGGCATACAGAAACAATAGGTTATAAAATATTGGGAAATAGCTATCACTATCGATTTTTTTATTCAGATAATTATTTTCGTCCTCTTAGAATTATTTAAACATATGAAACAGGAACTCTGGTTATATAAACACAGACTGAACCAATTCTTTTAACCTTCCTACCTCTGAAAAGGTTCCATAATTGAATCAAATGCCATTTTCCTGAAGGAAGAAGGTCAAGCTGTATCTTTCTGATGCACTGATCGTGGGGTTTTTTCAGAGAGAGGGGAAAGCTTTGGCTTATACACTAGTCATAAATACAATGCAAACTCTTTCTGCCAAACAGATGTAAGAAAATAATTGGGCTACTGGCACACTGCATTCTTTATGATATATAAATCTACTCTTTGCAGAAGTGTTCAGATATTGTGTAATGAAAGAATGGTCAAGGAAATGGTAGAAGTTTGAAAATGCATTTCAGAAATTGATGGTGTGAGAACCAGTGAAAAAGGATGAGAATTATTTGGTTCCAGGGGCAGTACTACTAATGTTAAGGGAAAGAAACATACAGTAGAAGAAACTAGCACAGTCCTGTCTTTCCTAAGGGAGTTCAGGAGCAGGAAAAGACAAAAAGAGAAAGCTGGTGTATGTTTTATATAAGCTCAGGGAGTGAGCTAAAAATATGGAGAAGGGAGTAGGTGACGAGGAGCAACTCTGCTTCAATTTTTGTAAAAAATGTAAAGATATTTTTGAATACTTATAAGAATAATAACTTGGATAAGTTATTTTCCCCTTGAACTTTATTTTTCATTTGATTGAAGTTATCCATCCTGTTTCATAACAAAAGCAGGCACATCATATTACTATGATGATGGCGTTACTTCCTTTGGTGTAGCTGAACAGAAATTTTATGAGGAGAGTCTTTCCCTTGATATTTTCAGTCACATATTCCAGACTTCAGTGAGTCTGGTAGATATGGTATATGTCAACACCAAGATTTATAAGGGCTTAATTGGGTGAGGGAAAAAAAATTTCAATCCTAATTTTCAGTCTACCTTTCTGGAATTTGTGGGTACAGTTCACAAATTTTTCAGCTGACTGTGACTCTTTCAATCAGAGTCTGCAGACTGCAGGATTAGGCCCTGTTTTACAAAGGGTAAGTATCTTATCTCCTGTTATACTTAGCTGAAAGTAAATCAGAAAAAAAATTCAACTTTAACCATTTTAAACCAGATGATCCTTTTCATCTGGAGTAAGTTTATCCTTAGGGGGACTACACAGTGCAGCCCTTATAGTAATACCTCATTAAAAACCATGTATTGAATAACCACATTTTCAAAAGAAGCATTTCAACTGATTGCAGAAATACAGCTGTCCTTGCAAAGTCAGCATGCAAGGGAGGATCATGCAGATTAGCACAGACATAACAACGTGAGCCTTTTAGGTCAATTTGAGGAAATGGCAAGAGTCGTAGTGGCTGGGTGCGCACCTATTCAAGGAGACCACATAATCATTTCATCCTGATGATATCATTTCATCAGCATGCTAGTATTTAAGCTGCTTTTTCCTCCACACATTTTACTCATCTAGTTATAGTTTTCTTTAGACAAGTAAAATGATAGCCTTTGCCTTCTACAACAGAAAACAAACTGCTCCAAATAGGATTCAATTTTCTGTGTAATAAAGATTAGCTGATGAATTATTTTTCAACTGAAGAATAAAATGTGGGAAATTCTACTACATGAGGAGGGGTTGGAACTAGATGATCTTTGAGGTCCTTACAACCCATTCTATGATTCTGTGAGGATTTCCATGGACTTCCAGGGGAAAAAAAAAAAAAAACAACAAAATAGAAGGAAAGGAAAGGGAAAAGAAAAAAATAAAAGGAAAAAAAAAAAGAAAAGAAAAGCCCAAAGACACTTCACCCCTGCTTTTGAAAAGCTTCATTGTGTATCATTTGAAATAGTCAAGATTTTTCTGTTTGGTGAAAATGACAAAGCACATAGTCACTTTAATTGAATTACTATTCTTCAGGGTGTAGGCGCGGCAAAAAAATAAATGAAATCAGTGTGGTTTCATGTAGCCACATCTCCTAGCTTGGTTATATCAGAGGCCAAAACATCCCCTGCCAACTCACAAATGAGAAAACCTCCTGTATATCCTGGTGGGATAATGCATTGCCATGGAGAGGTGCACTTGGACTGTGTGTTAGCTGTGATAAACCACAGGTTTCATGTCCACGTGGGAATCACGGAATCATAGAATATTAGAGGTTGGAAGGGACCTAGAAAGATCATCCAGTCCAGCCCCCCTGCCAGAGCAGGATTACCTAGAGCAGGTCACACAGGAACATGGCCAGGCAGGTTTTGAACATCTTCAGAGGAGATTCCAACCCCCCTGGGCAGCCTGTTCCAGGGTCTGTCACCCTCCAGTGAAAAAGTTTTTCCTTATGTTTACCCTAAACCTCTTGTGTTCCAAAAAAAGTTCCCTTGTTTTTAAATGTAGTTTGATTCTGATCAGATAGCTGATCACTATCTGCACCACTGTGTAGTGTCTGAAAATATATATGAAAAGAAATTCCTTCCTTTATATTGCCTGATCTTGGCAGTGCTAAGAGTTGACAGCTTTTTGCAAGAGGCTGAGTCTTTTTTAGCACTGAGGTTTATGACTTTCTATCCTGTCCAGCTCTCCAGCTATGGAGAAACATCAGGTGAATCTGTGTACTCCGTGCAGATGAGCTAAGCCCATGTCACAGCATTAAAACTGATGATAAAAAAGCTTCTTGTGGTGATAACGCCTTAAACATTTTGTATAAGTATTAGTGAATTTAAATAGTTATCAAACTAATTTTTGTGGTGACTCAAGAGATAACGATCGAGTCACAGGAGGAGCTCACAAAGTTCCCTGTACATGGAACCATACAATCTATAATGATGGAATTGGTTTTGCTACCACCAGTTTCTGAGTAACACTCTGGAAGCAAACAGTCTCACAGCTACCATCAAGCAGAATCTGACTGATTGGTATCCAGTAAGTTTGGGAACCAAGCCTCTGAATGACTACTTAATTTTATGGTTTGTTTATAAAGGCTGTAGTCATGGTGAGACCAAGGAAAGAATTACAGATTACTTAGAAAAAAATAGTAGCAAGTTCTGTTTCTTTGCAGTCTCTGAAGACAGGGTCTCACCTTCTACCTTGGTTTAAAGGTAGTATAGGAGCAGGGCTGAAAGTGAGTTATCTTCCCTGCAGAAAGAAATCACCTCGTAAAGAAGGAAAAAAAGAAAGACAGAGGAGATCATTTGTCTGGCTAACAAGTAGATAAACCATATCAAATAATGTGTTATAATTTCTTCTAAATTATCTTTCTGATATTCTTATAGTTTTCTTTCTAAGAATTTGTCTCCTAAAGCAATGTGTCAAGTCATTCAGTTTTTGTTGTCTCACTCAAAACATGTTTTGTTTGCTAACTTCCATTGTTTAAAAATAGGACATACTCTGCTGAAAGTCTAACTTCTGTGTTATCGCTGTATGTGAATCATTTCAGCTGGTAGAATGATTTGCAAGTGCTTAGAACTTACTTCTGGGAGAGTAAATAGGCTTGAGTAATACCCAAAGATAAAGAGAACTGCTTTGTACTTTTGTCTTTCTTTTGATACTGTGAGGAAAGGAACCGAGCATTAGTGACTTAGGAATTCTGAAGAATTAAACAGTAAACTTTGGTTTTGTCTTTGAATTTGATGACAAATCTTTAAGGTACCTTGGTGATGCAGGGTGAACAGAAACAGCACCTACCTCCTAAATCCATTGCATGTTATGGCAGTTGCCAGCCCAGGTTAGGTCCAGACTTTTTAATCATTGCTGTGGTAGTTGGTCACCCAAGGAAGTGATCTTGAGAAACAAGCAGGGAGCTTTCTGAGTTGCCAGGAGAAGAATGGAAAGGACAGAGGTAAGACCCTGGCTTCATGGAATTTTTATCCTCTCTTGTAGCTGGATATGCAGAAAGGTAATTTTCCTGTCTGTGAAAAATGAGGAAAACTATCTTTGTATATTAGTAACATGAAATCAGAATTCAGTCCCTCTCCTCAGGGAAAACGTTTCTACAACTGGAACAAATATGTTAGGAGAGACTGGGAAAGATCTGCTCCTCAGTGCCCACGACCCAAAGAGTTAAGGCTCTCAGCTGGGACCAGGCAGCCTGGGATCATGTTCCTGTTTCACTTGGAGCATGGCAGGGGCTTCAAGCAGCTCACCAGCTGTGGCTCATCTTCATGTGTACAGAGCAGCACAAATTTCGATCCTCCCTGGATTAAGTGGCAGTTAAGTAGCTGAAGAACATCAAAGATGCCAAAATGTAGGTTAAGTGTGTAAGTAGGAATGCAGACACCTATGGATTGTTGAAGATCTGAACCTAAACACTTTATCCTCCTGAGTATTTACTCTCCTTAGCAGAACTGCTTTGCAACCTCTGGATAGATTCGTAAACTATGAATGTTACTTTACGTTCACTATTACCTCCAGTTTGTACTCCTACTTAACAATCCCCAAGAACTACTTGTTTTAAAACTACACAGTAAGCCAAACATTTAATAAAATCATAATCTGCAATCCTTGCCACAGTGCACTTTAGACAAGTGGTGTCATTGGATGGAACAGCACATTGAGGAATAGTTTCCAGATTATTATAGTATTTTCCTGCTCAGTTTTTCCATACAAATGCTGCATGTATACAGTCATCATCTTCACTTGAGGATTTTGAGATTTATAGGAAAAACACCATGATAAGTCTTGGGTAGAGTCCCAACTACATGAATAGGCCATAATGTCCTATGGAGTCTTGAAGACCTTAAAGGTCTTTCCAAGCTCAAGAAGACAGAAAATAAGTAATTTTGACCTGAAGAAAAGCTGAACAAAATGTGATGCTTTTATGGCTAAATCTTTTCAGAAAGATTTCTGGAATACAAAGGCCACAGAGAAATTTGATTCTCTTAGAAAGTATTTATACCACACAAACTTGTAAATTCATCTTTTTTCCTCACCCTATTAAAAGTTTGTCAGTTTGCTAGAGATCTTTTCAAGTGTATTTGTTCTCATTATCTAGTGAGTGAATTTGGTTGTTATAGTCCTGCTGATGACCCTGCTTCCTACACCTCTTTCTCAGATAGATAATGAGGTTAATTAAGTTTTAGAAGATGGATGACTTTTTCAGTAAGACATTGTCCTAGTTCGTGATGCTAGTCTCTGAGTTGTTTACCAGTTGTATTTTTTATGGACAATAGCATTGAACTTTTTTATTATCATTTCAAAAGATTCCTACTCCCCACTGCTTGATACTGTCCCCATGCCTGTCAGAGGCTTTCAAGTTCTCTGTTCCAGAACAACCATGTTCATCTGACATTTGGCATAACTGGAAGCCAAGAGGGAGTGGATGCAAAGGGGTGTTTCTTGAAGGGGATATGCCACCAGCAAAGCCATTTCTTATTCCTCCAGCAAGCAATCCACTGGAGGAGCTTTCCAGCTGCTTGCCCTGACTTGTCTTCCAGGAGGTTTCTGACAACTTTGCTGCTTACTCTTTCAAATTGATAAATTTGACACAATAATTTAACTGCCTTTGTTTTTACAGAGTTACATTTCCTACTGAAATTAGGCAAAGCTAAGATTATCAGGAGTTAAGATTGTGTTGGTCTTCAGAGGTACACAAAAGAGTAGAGATGTTGTAAAAGTTGTTTTTCTCTGATTTTACATACGTCTTGCAATATCCATCTCTGGGGATTACAGAATAGTTTAATCTGCCTTTCTGATCACATGTTAGCTTTACTGATGAGTGCAAAAATCATGTCTTCGTGGCCCTGCTTGTTGTCCCATAAGCATCTCTTTGAGGCAGCACTGCCGATGGCTTTAAACAGCAGCTATTCAAACATTACCAACACGCATCATGAAAAGAAACAAAATTGTGCTTAGCTGTCCTTGTCATGATGCTCAGTTTTGTGCTTTCACAGGGAGAGATCCTAAGAGGATAAGTAGGGAGAAGCAGCACCTCTTAGCTTTTTTTCTCAGAGTTTTTACAGCCTGGTTGAACAAACACGGGCATCTTAGCAGAAGTAAACACAACAAAGCACATTTTGCTAGGTAAGCATTCTGCAAAACGAAATTTTGGGGTCTGTCTGTAGCCAATTATGCAATGTAATATTGGATGATGTCATCTAGTTTAAAAAAAAAAAATTAGCTGCTGTAAAAATCTGTCAGATTTCTGTAAACAGGATGTACCCAGCATTACCTGCCTGTTTCCTGCCAAGAAAAGGATTTGCTCCCAAGGAGCAGGTAACAACAGTTGGCAGGAAACTGAGCCAAGAATTTTGAAAGATCTTAAGAAGAAAGGAAGGATGTGGGATTGTGCAGAGTGGTCCAGGACACTGTAACTAAGAAGAATAACAGATTTAAATGTAGCACAGGAAAATTAGGCTGATTTATGGGAACTTTTTTTTTTTGCTAATAATGAAGTCTATTAAGCTTTAGAAAGTTTTCCAAGAGAAGTGGTAGAATACCCATCCTTTGGGATGTATAAAAAGAGCCTGAACAAAGCTCTCTAAACCATAAAATAAGGAAGACTCTGGCACTGAGCTGCAAGATGGAAAAAGTGAAGAAATAGCTTTTTCTATAACTAATTTCCACAAGTCTGTGAGAACATAAAACTAAACAGTTAAAAAATAAATGAGGCAGAAATATTGCTCTAAACACAAGAGATTTAGCTGGAAGCACTAATTGGTTGTCAATAAATCAGCTCCCTGGTGAGAAGAGAAAACTTTAAAAAGTATTGCTAGACCACGAAATTGTCCTCAACAGAAAACAAACAGAAGACTTATTTTTAGCAGTGTATTCATCAACTGCTACTTGAATGCATGTTTTTCTCTTTTACCCAGTAAAATGATGCTTTTTGTTTCCTAATGACAACCAATGGAAAAGCTGATCTCTGAAGAATTAACATTATTTTATGAGTAGGAAGAGGGACTTTTGGAATACAGATATAAATGTCCTTTCTCTATAACAGAAGTGGGCAGCCCTCGTGAATTTTATCAGTGTTTGAACTGCTCAACAGTCTAAACATCACTGAACAGTCTAGGCATTGTACAGGACAGACACTGTGTAAAAGAATGAGATCAGAGCAAGTCTTAAACTTACTGAAAACTAATTCTAGTGATATGATTTTTTTTTTTTCCCCACAAGAAAAGCTAAATGAAGTTGACCTTAGAAAAATCTCATAAATAAATACATTGTTAATTTGTTTAGTGTGGGGGGAACTGGTGATGAGGGTGAGATATGAATATTAGGAAAAATATGGTTACTGCAAGGGCTCTGTAAATTTAAAACCCTTTAAATTATTTTTGACAATGAGATTAAAAGCAGAATAGCATTTTATTGATTTGGCATGGAAGGTCTTCAGACACTTGTGTTTTACCCTACTGCCACAGTTAGATGGTACCAATTTTAATTCCCTTCCTAGGCTTTGTTTTAAATAGAGTACAGCCACTCCAAAGACTTGGCCCTGAATCTCCTCTGCCAAAGCGAGAAGACCACCAAGACTTTCCTCAAAGACCTGTGAGGCAGTGGTCCCAGCATGCTGTTACCCATGAAATATTTTCAATTTTTGCGGTATGTACTGAGACCACTTTGGCCACAGTTAGTACATTTCGGTCAAACAAGAAAGTACTCCTGCTGAAGTGAGTGAGAAAGTTCTCCCCAAGGCTATATGCATCTCATTAACCACGATTTCCATTAAAGAGAAGCCAACTAAAAACATAACTCAAGAATTAAGAAAAGAGAGTCACGCCCTTTGTCACATCAGCCAGCCCACTACTGAGACTCCTCTATGAGTTCTCACATCTCTAGTCTAGTGGGGAAGAGATTTTAAAGCATTTGAAACTGTTAATTTAATAATATTAAAAGGTTTTTAAACCACTTTTATTGTGAAGTGAAGGATATTGACTTTTCTCATGATTTCCCAGTTCCAGCAATCTATTATTAATTAAAACATTGTGTGCCACTGGCTTTTCTTTCTTTTCCACTTCCCTCTGCTCTTTATTTTTCAGTTGGCTATGGGGTTTATATATTTCAATATTGAAAAAAAAATAGTTTATTTTAATACTTGCCATAATAAACAGCTGGCTCTATCCTAAAGGGAAATATCTGTTTAAAAATAAATGGAATGGAATAGCATAGCATAGAGTAGAATAAGAGTAGACTAGATTAGAATAGTTCCAGTTGGAAGGAACAGAACAGCAATCATTTAGTCCTACTGCCATCTGCCCAATCCAAATGTTTAGGTCTATCTCTATGGCCAGGTAAGGATCTGAACTGGATGTAGTACAAAGCAGGTCTCTCTAAACTGTCTGTTCTCAGGCTCACAAATCACTCTCTGAAAGAGTATTTCACCTATGTCCACTGTGGGCAGCACCAAAACGGTGATTGAAAAATAGATTTGAATTGGGTTGATGACAATACAAGGAAGGATTAGGAAAACCTTTTAATTATGAGCCCTTAGATTGCCTTGGGAGGTTGTGAAGCTTGCACAGTTAGCACCTTACAAGGACAGCAGGTTTGTCTCTGTCAGGAAGGCACAAGTAATGGCTGATCTTGTTCCTTGTCCTAAGACAAGCTAGATGCTCTCTCAAGGTCCTTTCCTATTTTTGAAACAAGCTATGGGCCTACCTTCCTTCGGTGACTAGAGGACACCTTGCTGACTGGGTGAGCTGCTCAGGGCTGGGTGATGTGAATGCTCTCTGTGCAGGTCTAACTCGTAGTAAATTCTGTTACTAGGCTGTGTCATTAAATTTCAAGAATATTTGCTGAATGCTTCTCATTCATGCCTAGAGACTGCGTCACACAGAATGTAGCAGCCATCTATTTCTCCCAATTACTCCATTTACTTCCAGTTACTTCAGGAAGCAGAGATTTTTGCCAAGCAACCACAGATGCCACATCTACTGTAAAGCCTATGTGGCCTTTTATGAGGACATTTATCTGGGTGGTTGTTTTTTATTTGTATTTCCCAAGCTGTAAGAGATATGAAAAAAACCCCAATCCTAACACAAAAACACCCCCAACCAAACCCTCAAACCCAGTATATTAAGATTTTAAAGGGAAGCTATTATAAAAAACAGCATTTCTGTGGCACTCTAATCCATTATTCATCTGTATGGTTTATGATAACCTTAATTTACCTCAGTCTGTAGTCCTGTTTCCCAAAGTTCACTGTCAGTTCAGTACATTGAGTGGAGCTGCTCTGGAAATTAATCAGGATTAAGTAGTGATTGTCTACAAGCCCAAATCTTCGCTGAAGTTGGAAAGAGCTGCCAAACTCTAAAGCACATTTTGCATTATTAAGGTGTTTGTCTGCTGCAATAAAGAACTGGATTCTAGATTTTCCTCTGATACAAAGGGATATGGTCGTGGAAATTTAATTTATCCCCAGTCCTTTGCATGTAGTTACTGCATACGCATGACTCATTTTCTCCATGGCTGACTGGAGAGCATAAGTTCTGATTTGCAGAGAGGTGGAGTCCTCATCTGTGTCACTGGAATCTCTGATCCCTGTGCTTTCAACTTATAAAGAGCTATGCCATGCTTAATATGCTAAAAAAATTGCCATATATATCTTAATTTTGACACCAAAAACTGATGGCTACTTTTCTTTTACATCTCTGTCTCTGACTCAATTGCATAAAAGCAAACTTTTTTCTAGTAAACTCTTTTCTAGTTCATGAGCAGATACCACAGTGATAGACAGATAACTTTGTGACAAAGAAGAGTAGTCTTTTAATTTCCACATCTAACATGAAGTTGCCTGTTGCAGAGAGAATGATAATGCTGGCTTGTCTTGCTTTCAAAACCACTATCTTCTAGAGGAGACTTTACATAAAAAACCATCTGCCTTTCTTTAAAAGAGCTTATATTTCTCCTTTAACTTGCTGGTGAATTTTGGTCAATGCAGAGGTGTTTTTTTGAGAAATGCAGTGAGAAATAAAGAGATAAAAGTACAGAAGAAACAAAGTTTGCTGTCATAGAGCCATAGAATCATAGAATGTCATTCCCAGGTACCCACCCTTTGTGCTCCACCTGCAAGATGGGGAAATTGGTTTGGGTGTTTGCCATGTTTACTAAGAAAGCTAAGGTTTATGCTTAAGGAAATTAAGTAGGTGTTGAGTTGCAGGTCACATGCAAATTATCCTGAACTGATATCTGTCTAGGATTTTCTTTTTCTTACCTATCTAGATTTTTTTCCTAGTATTCCTTTGATCTAAATGTACAGACAGCACAAGAATTATTTTGCCTCTGACTACTCCAATGAGTTTCAATGTGGTCTTTTAAAATTCTTGTGACAGGTGAGTGATTTAGTGCTGCTAACCATCCAGAATTAGACTCTGAAATGAAGTGTTTTTTTTAAAACAAATTTTCTCCAGCAGCATGCTGGAGCACATGGATGGATGCTAAGCAGTCAGCCTGAGGAAGAAGATGCCAGTAAGGGAAGTAGAGCCATAGGGTTCTCAGGAGCTGTTCCCTGCTACATCTCCTGGACAAGGGGGTTGTTTTGATCTTTGTTACTGAGGACTTAAAGGATAAGCTCAGTAATTAAAGGTATTTCTCCTCCTAAGCAAAACATTTTTGGCAACTATTTGCTAATTTTAGTTAAACTAGAAACAAGTGTCGGGTTTTTGTTGTTTTTTTTTGGTTAAAATTTATTATTTTAACAAGGTTTTGGGGGGCGTATTTGTTGGGTAAAAGACTTTTACTGTGTCATTTTATAAACACACATACACACACATTTAGAAAAGCTTGATTTAAGTCCCTGTTTTCTTCTGCTATGTTCTCACTGAACAGGACTTTCTGTAACCATGACAGCAGCTGTGTAAGGTTTGGTGGTTATTACCAGCAGAGCTGCTATCTTTTCGTCTTCAGAAACAGCCTTTTTTTGCAAATCTTGGCTCCATTAGCACCAAGAAAGCTGTATCTTGTCAGATTTCTTGGCTGATTCTCTTCTTAATGTGACCTCTCACTTTGAGATGCATCAGTGACATTGAGTTCTAGTGCAAAGTGTACTAGAAAGTTGTAGGATCACCACAACGTGACACCCCAGCAGGGCTCTTTTTAGATGAGAAGATTTTCTTAACTGGTGAGTTAACAAGATGATAGACCAAAAATACCCTGGGACAGATTCAGTTCCATATGCTGGCCTCTGTGCCTCAGGAATTTGGCTGTATCTGGTCAAATGAAAATTTCCCAGCGATAGGGAGCTTTTAGTAGGCACTAGTTTGGCATGGCACTGAATCTTACCAGTTCCAGCCTCTAAGAAAATAATGCTGGAAGGGATGTCTGGAGTGCTACTGTGCTCCAGATAATTCCAGCTGGCAGTTTGCCATCTTAAGACTGGTTGACAATGTCATCTGGTGTAGGTTAGACCTGCCTGAGGGTTGTTGTAACCAGCCCTGCCTCTGTGGCCAGCGTTGGCTGGTAGAGAATCAGAGTTGTAACCAGATTTTCCTGATTACTCACTTGCTCTCCTGCACTGATCAGCTCCTGACCACAGCAATCATTTGCCTCTGTAGGCTCAAGAGTTTCTTTCCAGACAGTTGTAGCAATATGCAATGGAGTGGGTGCAAAAATAGAGATCAGAAGCAGAGCTGGGGAGGAAAAAGTTGTTTTAATCTTGCAAAAACTATAGATAAAAAGACCCTTTTCTACCCCAAGGAAAATCCAGAAGCTTTTTGGAATGGTTCATGGACAGGAAGAGAACAGAGAGTGTAGACTAGACCAGGAATTAGGGCACTCAGGTGAGATGTGGAAACTCAGTTTTACGTGTTTCTGACCATGATTGTGAGTTAGACCTTTCATACACCCTGGCAAATGCTTTGGCTACTCTGAAGATAGATGTTCCTCTCTTTCTTTATCTGTACTCAGAATACCTTTTAACAGGTAAGAATCTTTCATTCTTACACTAAAAGAATAATTTGAATTGTGATGTTTCTGCTAAAAACATAGATTTAACTAAAACAATATATTTTGATGTGTACACATAAAAAAAGTCTTTTAAAAAAAATTAAATTCCTGACTAGCTCTTATTAGAATATCTGGATCCTTTTCTAAGTTCTAATTTATCCCATGGCTCCTGCCAAGTTGATTTACTTCATCTGTGAAAAAGAATGTACAGATGCTGACTCTTCCCTAAATGAAAGAGAGATGCTAGTTGTTTTTTATTATTGTGCACCAAATGCTGAAGCAATGAGGTTTATCTTTTGAATTAAGAAAGCATACAAGTTA
Organism: Chloroceryle aenea; assembly: GCA_013399075.1. Classification (NCBI taxonomy): domain Eukaryota; kingdom Metazoa; phylum Chordata; class Aves; order Coraciiformes; family Cerylidae; genus Chloroceryle; species Chloroceryle aenea. The sequence goes on along the minus strand of VWZY01008558.1, from coordinate 141,945 downwards.
CTGACCTATACAGCACTGGAAAAAGGTAAGGAATAAACTTCAGGCTTCAAACTTGTAGTTTACATACTGAGAAGAGATTACTAATCTCATTTTTTTTCCTTTATTTCACTGATTCTCTCCATCCAGGGTGACTCAGCTCCTTCCTGCCTTCCCTGTCACTTTAGAGTACCTTGGTGGAGACAGCTGGGCTTGGTTTGTTTCTGCTTCAGGCATCAAGATGTCTTTTGGTCCCTGGTTTCGTGCAACAATAACTTGGCCTGTCCAGTCTAGAACTTTTTTTATCTGCTTTAAAATCCCATGGCTCTTTTGTTTCTATCTACAGCACATATTTTAGAGCATAGCAAGACTTAGAAATGGAGGAAAATAAGCATTTTTCACCCCAGAATTTATACAGTCCCTCAGCATAGTAAGCATCACCACCTACCTCATATGGCCAGTAAGTCAGGGAGCGAGTGAACTGAGCGGGAGAGTTTCTGCATCCATCAGAAAAGGAACCAGGCACATTCTGAAGAAGAGATGTGGTAAGAAAGGAACAGCTTTTCTCTGCTGTCATTCTCCAGAGGAAGGTATTGACTATAATTCTTCTCCCCTGCACTATGTAGGAGGACTTCCCGTGCTGTTCAACCCAAGGTTGGAAAATTATTATTGCATATTTGTGCATCACCTGCTTTTGTTTTGGTAACACATTTGCCACCTAGCCTAAGGCTCTATACTTCCGAATCCTCAGTGTCCATCAGATAGCTAGCAAATGTTATTGGGAATCCTGTTTAGCAGATCATGATTCAGACTCAAGTTTAATGTTTCTTTCTCAGATATTTAAAGAAATAGTGTAAAGAATTATATGTTATAATATCACAAAGCAATAATAAATGGGAAATAGATACTTTAAACTAGAATTTAATCCTGAAGAGAGCTGTGTAGATAAATTCATGCAGAGGTTCCTGCAGAAAGGTTATATTGTATTTCATGTAGCTGAGAAACATCTGTATGCTTCTTTGTTTGATGGGAGGGAAATTGTTCTGTGTACAAAGCAAAGTGATCCTAGAAGCTTTCATTCAGCTACTCTGAAAACATTTGCTGTATTAAAACTATAAGACCACATCAAGTCATTTTAGCACCATATACCTAGGTGAAGTCTGGCTGTCAAAATCCAAATTTCTGTCTTGCAAATCAAAAATTTAATTGAATTTAATTATCTGCATTTCCAGAACTACTTCAGTTCTTACAGTTAGTCTACTTAACTCCAGGCTCACATCTGTGCCAGTCTGGGGAAGAGTTAAAATGACAACATCTCTATTCATAAATTAGGCTGTGTTGAAACTGTTCCTGGACATGATAACTCAGTCATCTAACTGTTAAATTGTTAGAAGGGTTCCTAGTATGGTTTTGACCTGGACCAGCTATCACTATCCCAAACAATTCCCAAGTACAGTAAGGATTTCCAGAGGCCAAAGGTCATGCAGAGATCGCAGGCATTTTGGCTGCTGCCAGCATGTTCTGGATGATGAGAATTTAGGAGTATGGATGTAGGCTGCTCCATGCCAGTTGGACTCAGTGACAGAAAACAGTCCCACACTCATTTGATTTAGTAGTATATATGTAGCCAATGTATTTTCTGTCTGTCTCCCAGAGAGGCTTAGTTTAGTAGGTGTTGTTGAGAAAACGAAACACTTCCCAAAATCGGGATCTTCAGAAAATGAAGTTATTGTTGACACTTTATGTCCACAATGTTCCATTTTCCCCTCTCATGCAAAAACAGTTCCCACTGCATTATCCTGGTGTAAAATACTCAGCTGCCTCCTGACTGAGCTCCTGAGAGAATACCAGTTTGCATTCCCAAAATGTTACAGCACAGGACAACCCTCAAAACAGCCTTTAGGGGAATAAAATTGGGATGATGAAGCTGAGACAGCCTTCATCAGCTTTTTTTTGGGAGTAGCATCTCAGCGCAGAGGATTTGTTCCATCTAAGAGAGATCATAAAGGCACAAAGGCAGAAGTCTGACACGTAGCCTAGTGAAGAAAAAATTCAGGTTGTGGAGGGAAGGCTGGAGTTTCAGGCCTTGCTTCCAACACCATTCTTCTGTTTTTGCAATCACTGGGATGTAGGACAGATCCTCAGATCTCAGTCCTCTAATATAATCCTTGAACAAGTAAGGATTTAGTTTACCTTCAGTAACTTTCTTAGATGTGAAGCTGTGACCATCTCTATTTTGCTGAAGAAAAAGCTTCTTCACAGAAATAAGTTGTAAGAGGAGAGGGTTATGAAGTCAGATGTCCAAAACCTCCTAGCCATAGCAGGCACTACAGGGTTTTCAGGGTAGAGCTGTTCTGCTTTGTGTTATTTCCAGTGAGGATATTGTCTTCTGTAGATCCAGTCACCTTTGTATGGTTTAAATCAGCAACATTTTTATAATAAATAAAGCCAGGAGTTCAGCGTTGATCTCTGCTTTTACAACTCAGATGAATCAGAGTTGCTTTTGTTTTCTTTGTCCACATTGATCTAAGGTAGATGATGAATGTCTGTGACCAAAGTTATAATTAAGTACTGCTGCTCAATAAAGAAAGGGTGAATATCATGGACATACTTTTCAAAAAGATATTTTAAAATAAGTACTTTTCATCATTTAAAAGAAGATTTTAAGATTTTTCAACTTTTTTTTTAGTTGTAAACCTGAAATTAGGACTTCACAAGACTTATCTTGACTGTGTTTCCACATGCACTCAGGAACTTGCTGTCTTCATGTGCCTTTACTGAACAAATTTGCCCTGACACTGCGCATCATGTTTCTTTTTGGAGTGATCCAAAGCACCTGATATATTGAAAATTCAATGTGTAGATACCCACAGCAGTTCAAGTGCATGGGTTAACACAGCCAAAACATTCACCCTGCAATACTTTATGTATAATTTTAATGCTATCTTGCTTAACGGGATGCTGGTTTGTCCCATACAGCTAAAGCCTGGAAAGAACACAGCTTGCATTATGTGTTACAATTTCCAGTAGACTTTTAACTTATCCAGCTTGGCTGCAAACAAAACCCACAACCTAATTAGTAGACAAAAAATGAGGCTCATTTGAAAATGTGCTGCTTTAACTAAAATTTGCTAGGCTAGCTGTAGATCATGTCATGCTCTTCACAACGTGATAGCCTAATGTGTACTATCCACGTCTTTTGAGTTTGACCCAGATGAAGCTGGTTGCTTAGCTGCAGCTGCAGAGCCCCAGGGATGGCCCCAGGGATGGCCCCAGGGATGGCCCCAGGGATGGCCCCAGGGATGGCCCCAGGGATGGGCCAAATCAGACAATAAACATGCATCTCTGGCATCTTGGTCGCTTGAATGACTTTGTAGCATTGGACTTTTGGTTTGAGAAGGAAAACAAATCCTGAAAGAGTGTCTCCTGGATTTTTTCACCCAGCTCTGGTTGCAAATAGTAATAAATTCATGTATTTACTGTATCATTGAGGCCCACTTTAATAAGTGTTTACTCTGTGCTTCCAAGAAAAAAAAAAGTTGTACGAGTGGTTACTATGACAACCACTGGCTCTGAAAAAGCATTTAGCTTTATAACCTTTTGATTCTTATTTTAAATCATCCTCCCAGATTTTGTTCAAATCTGAATTTAACTTTGTGTGTCACGGTCATAGGCTAGGAGAATTTCTCTACTAAGAGGAATGCTTGAGGTTAAAATGCAGTATTTTGTACATCTGCAGCTGTAGTGACACTGCAGGTGGTGACAGGTGTGTTACAATCTCTGGGCATGCAGCTTGTTCCTTCTTCTGGTCAGATGGGATGCAGAGGACATGACAGTGTCTCCTGTAGACATCTATGGAGTATAATTTCTTCTCGTGGTAGACTGTTGAGCATTTGAAAATCCTTTCTTCAGCACATTGAATTTCTTTGGATTTCAGGTCTGTGCTACTTTGCAGAGTTTTGCAGATGTGACCTCACAAGTATTAGCCCAGTAGGCCTGAAAAAAAGTCAGGAAACTGGTGGGAAAATATATTGCTGTTTATAAAGGCAAACATGGATTCCTCACATAGTTCTTAAGCCAGAATCTATGTTTAGGGCTAAGTCTTGTTGTCCTTGCTGGGGACCAGTAGCTCTGTGTCCTCACTAGGGGTCAGTGGCTGAAGTGCTGCTTACTGATCCAAGATCCCTCTGTTGTCTGTTCTCTCCCTGGAGATGCCTTGGGTCTACGATCTCTCAGAAGTGGATGACCTGGACCCCTCTTAATGCTTTAGGGACCTATTTTACTGGTGACTAGATCCAAGTCACCTCTGAGATACTGCTTCTGACTGAGAGGTGCTCTTCCCTTGCTGCACCTGTGCTTTCTCAGATGCCTTTGCTATCCTTTCTTCTCTGTTTTCATCCTACAGCTAAAGCCTTAACAACAAAGAGACAGCATAAGAGGTTTCTTGTCTCATTTGCTATCTGTGCACTGTGGAACTAGAGGAAACAAAACCCTTGCTTCTCCAAAGCAGTTTCTCTGAAATCACCAGTCTGTAGCATATGCCCCAAGTATGTTTAAAAAGCCAAATAATTTCCTCTCTGCTAAAACCTTTAAAAGACCTCATCAAAAGTTTTTCCCAGCAGATTGCCTCTCCAGTGAGGGAGCTTCATACCTCCTAGTGAGCTTTCATGACCCAGCTCTCTTAGCATATGAAAAACTACTCTGAAGTCATTGCCAGCTAAAGATCTGCAATCAAACCTTTATCCTGACCAGACCTTCAAGTCTCTTTCACTGACAGCTTCTTCTTGAATCCAGCAGGCATGGCCCCAAGCCCTTCCACAACCAAGGACTTCCCCCAGAGGAATCCAGGATGGTAGCAATAAGAAAACAAGCTGAGATCCAGGCAGTCATAAAACTGAAATAGGTGACAGCTCTTCCCATTACTCTAGAGGAGCACATCACATAAGGTTTTGTGTACATGTTTACTCAAAAATAACCTCTGGAGATTTGTTTTCCACACTGGGAGTGTATCAAATTCACAGATACTAAACCTAAAATGCTTAGGTAAATAACAAATGTGATATTTGTTAAGTGACAGAATTTTCATAATCAAACATAATAAACTTGAGGAGATACTGTCAGGTCCATACATTTGGTAGCGAGATAAAGCACATTTATCTCTTCAAGTGGCAGCAATTTATGGGTCAGTGTTTCAGTAAAAATGACTTACTGAGATTCATCTGGTGCAGGCTGATGATTTTCTGATTTTGGGACTAAGACACCTCCCTCCAAAAAAAGAAAAATTACAACAGACAACAGGGTTGAGGAAAAATTTGTTACTGCTTTCACAAATATCTTGTCCAAAAACATGAACTAAATTTCAGTACACTTGGGGCAAAATATAGTGTGTGCATCTCTATATATCTATAGAAATATCAAATGCTCTGTAAACACACCATAATTTTCAGTCAGGAATAAAATTCATGGAGATCAGCACCCTCACCTGCCTCTAGCAGTGTTCCAAGGCTGCTCTCCCTGTGTCCCTTGCCATGTCTGGCTGGTGTTGCAGCCCCCCATCCCTAGGGGCAGGACCATCTGCTGCAGCTCCATGGGGAGCTCCGGGCCAGACACGGCCATGCCAGGTCCCTCAGCCCCCATACCTTGGGGACCTTCTTAATGAAGCTGCCCAGGCAGTAACAGCTTGATTTAAAATACACAGGTAAGGAAATTAAAGTCATTGCAGAAGAAACTGTTTGGCTGGATTTACATGTCAGAAGCTCGGTCAGTTATATTCTATGTTTACAGGGGAAAAAAAAACAGATGAAAGCAGGCAAATATAGCTCACCACCTTTAGAAACAATTTTCTCTTTACTCCCTGGTCATCCTGCCAGCGAGGTGCCTGGCTCTGCTGAAAGCATTTGCACTCCAGCCGTGTCCAGAGGTCTCCAATCAACCCAACACAGATTTCAGCCACCCCCCTCTTTTTAAAAAGTCCTCCCCACACATATACACTTGACACTGGATGTACTCACTGTTCTCCCTAGGAAATGAACTTCTGTCGTAAGGACCATCTAATAGCAATTGGCAGCTGCTTTTTGAAGGCACAGAGATCAAATGTGAACACCAGCTTGCTGGCACACTGTGTTTGGGCTTGTGTTGTCTCATTCAGGTTAAGTCTGGGGTTTTTTTAATCATGCAAACAAGTTTTCATTTGCTAGAAAATTGCTAATTATGATCAGATGTTCACAATTCCTCCACCACAACCTAATTAAAACCCTTAGATATAAATAAATGGGCTCAGTGCCCTCCTCTTTCCTTTTGCAGAGCCACCAGGCAACAGGCAGCTGTAACTTCCCAGGGCAGGGCTGGTGGCTGGTTGGTCCCTTGAATGTTATGTTTCCCACAGAGCATACAAAAGCATGGTGAGGTGGGGGATATGGGTCTGGAGTGAGCAGAATTGGTTAAACCTAAGCTTTTGCTCTAAAGTAAACCCCAGCCAGGTACAACAGTTACCTCTTCGTATGCATTTGTCAGGATTTAGCACATAGATAAATACTCAGGGTGAGTTGATTAAATATTTCACTGGAAACAGAATATCAGGATATAGTAAAAGCAATTTTCAGTGTTTATTGTTTTTCCAACATTCCCCCAATTTCCTTAAATTAATTGCAATTGCAAGTCCTCACCTTTTCCACTTCATAATTGCCTTCACCAGTGCAGGCTGGAGGAATGAGTTAGTGGGATTCATCCCAAAGGATATGCCAGGCATTTGTGGGGACATGAAGTTATTTTAGCTCTTGGAAAAGATGTTACTGATTGAAAGAAATCCAGGTGCAGACAGAGAAAAGAAAAAGTTTTGTCTCCTTGCAGTATCACCTCAGCTCTTTCCTGCATCAATTTGGAGAAGCCACTGGCACCTCAGTCGTGAGTTGGTTCAGTTTCTGTCTTTGTAAAGGTAGGTAAAATGAGCTACAAAAACAGATAAGAGTGTCTTTTGCACTGAGACACTCACCTGAGTTGCTGTAAAGCTCTTTGATGTTAATGCTTTTGCCACTATTTAGATTGAATATTCATTTCTCTATGTGTATATCTGTAAACAAGAAATCATGAACAACTAATACAATAATGCTCAGTTTCTATAATTGTTTATTTGAAGAAGGCTGTTTATTTTGTTAGTGGACACTATCAGCATTTAATGCATTTTGTTTAGATAAAAACCTTAAACTTTTAAGTGTTAGCATATCCAGTTTAGAAGAAAAGAAAAGATTGGTATTAAAATACCCTTTTAAAATTATGTTTCCCGAAGGAAAATGAATTAAGGATCCTGGAAAATGTTTCAGTCCCTTTACCATAATCTAATCCTGAAGGACGCTCTTTGATTCCCTTATATAATACTTTGAGTTTTTCCCTCTTGTTATTTTATTTTACTTATTCCCACAGCCAGCTTCAAATGACCCCAAGAACACAGGGCAGCTAAAAGATTGCTTAAACTTCTTAATACTTTTAATCCTTAGTTGTTATAATTTGATTACTGAGACAGATTTTCTCTCTGGGCCTCATATTAAATCACTTTCAAGTTGAAACAAACCAGAAATCCTTTCAACTTAACAGAGCTTGTATTCAATATGAGCTAGTCAGATGTAGCACAGAGACTGGAGGATGTTGCATCACATGCTTCCTCTATTTTACATACAAGGAAAGCAAACTTCAGTCAAAGTTATGTATGAATTTACCTTCACAGAGTAGCTATCTGTTTTTCAAGAGCAAACATGAGTAAGTGTAGTTTTTGAAGTGCATGTTTATGGATGTGTGGAAACATGGATGTGTCTGTATGCAGGCAGAAATAGTTTTCTATGCAATATATGTAACTTCACTGATAATATAATCTTTGGAATTGAAAGACCTTCTTTCTTGTAATGAGACTGAGTCCCTGACAAGATTTTCTTTCATGAAACTCATTCCTTACCTCATCAGCCATAACAAAAAAAAAAAAAAAAAAAAACCACCTTTTTTTCTGGGATAGCTGTTTGGTTAACTTCAAAGGATCATTTAAAAGTGATAACTTTCTAACTTTCTTGGGAAAAATATGGTAAAAAACAGAGGATGTGGAATTCAGCAGTAAATAGCTAATTGTATAGTGGAACTGTGGCTACTTCAGAATGGGAAGTTGATGAGCTGGCCATCAAATTTCACTCTGAAGCTTTTGTATGAAAGTGTTTCTGAGAATGTTTTGGCTTCTCAGCCTCTTGCCCTGGCTGATCTGGACATGTTTTCAGGAAGGGGAGAATTCACTGAAAAGTTAAGGGGGCACATTTGCTGGTGCAATCCTCAGGGAAGAGGGATATCAGGAGCTGAAACTTCCAGCAATAGGCTGTAGATAAATTAGTTTTACAGACATTTATAAGGTACTCAGTTAAGAATCACCTGAAGATAAACTTTGAGTGCTCCTGTCCCCTTCTGACCTCCTCCAACACTAACCTGGCCTTCTTGCACAGTCTCTGATGTAGGGGAGGACCTGAAGTCCAGGCTCTAGATGCTGATGACCAACCACAAGAGACTCAGATTATTGTCTCACCTATTGAAAAATTAGTTGAAAAGAAAACATAAAGCTGTAGCAAGAACCTTAAAATTACAATAAACTGACTGGTGGCTGAGCATCTTCCCCTGATGTTGAGGGCATGAATACTGAAGGCTTGTGCTGCAGTGATAATCAGGAGGGCAGTGCTGAAACATTACTGCAGTGTGCTCTCCTGGTCATCTCTGACCTCATGCTGCAGCTGGCGTGGCTCACTCTGCCTCTGAAGACTGACTGTAATGGAGCACTATGTCATGGTGGAGATATATTCAAGCTAAGCTGCTTCCAGAACTGAGGACATATTTGCTAGTGATGTCTACAGCTGCAAGAGAAATGCAAATCCCTGCAGCCCTGTACTCTCATCTTGGCAGAAGAAAAGCCCTTTCACCTTTAAAAGACATTACAAGAAATGGGCTCGTATGAAATTCCTCCATCCAAAACTGCTGAACTCTCGGAATGATCGAATCCAGACTCAGCCTGTGCTGGTTGGGCCCCTCACTGATATCTGTACATCACTTATAAACACACACAGGTGCTCTGTGAAAAAGAAGGGAATCTTAGGTCTGTTAATGAATAAACTGATACACCTTTTAAAGGATTTCCATCCACACACGACTTGCATAAAGGCAACAATAAGAAGAAAAATCCCTTCTTAAATGCTAACTATATGTTTCTTATGTTTCTGGAACTTAAAAGAGACCAAAGAGATCCCTTTGAAAATCTGGAAGCATAAAAATTGTTTCCAGGCTGGGAAATTTTATGCCAAGTTCCTTCTGCAGTCTAAAATTTAGAAAAAAAAAAGGAATGCTAATCAAAGCAATGACCAACCATTAAGTTTAATGGTATTGGTAGGTGTTGTCATTTACTTATTGGGCTTGATCTAGGAAAACTTAAAGGAATTAATAATGGTAAACTCTGGGTGATAGACTCAGTTTATAAATGTGGTCCTGCACTTTCTTCATAGGCAAAGCTACTATGGATTTTTGTTGGGTTGAAGGCAGACAACTGAGCTTAATATCACTTGTTAAGCAAAAAAATCAACCTTTTTGACTATCACTATAGCAATGAGCTGAAATGTAGGGTACACCTATGCTGATTGGTGCCTATGGCCCAATTAATTCCTACTTTTGACCTTTAAAATTAGTGTACTCACTTGTAATTCTAGTCCAAAGAGCCATCACTGCCTTTAATTGTATTAAGTGGCTAAAGGTAGCTGGGGTGAACCCAGGCTGAGGAATGTCTGTCCTGGTTTCAGTACCCATCATGGTGCTCGTTTTCTCACCATGCCTTCTGGAACAGACTTTCAACAATGTCTGCTCTGGGGTTATCATTTTATACCTGGTTATATCATTAGAACTGTGTTGTAATTTTTCCCACTCCTGTGGCTCAGAGTTAGTTTTTGCCACACTGAAGCCATCTGTAGTATACACTGGAAGACATTCTGATGTCTAAAGCCTTCCTCTTACCATTTTGTATACAACAGGGAACCGTGTACAATTGCACCCTCTGGTAGTCACACAACTATAGTTAGGTAGTAAGCATGTTGCTTTTTCATTTGAGTCAGAATTCCAGTCCACCTGAAGGTTCATCAGTTCTTTTTGAGCACTTGTTTCTAGGATGCTGTCCTTGCAATCCATGGGTCTGACTTGAAGCTGTTAGTTTGGGAAGTTTTAAGTTTTTCAGTTATCATTATCAAAGGGTAGAGCTGTTTTTATTTCCATCTCACTCATTTTTTGACTATCACCTGAAATAATATTGGTTCCCTGGAGCCTTGCTAGGAATAACTTGATATAATTATACCCAATTGCTAAGAATAACTTGATGTAATTTTCATACCCAATTGGCAACCGTGTTTTGAAATCTCTTAGCTACTGCATCCTTCCCATCTCACATATATGCTCCTGCATTGAGTTGGAGACTTTCTTCTCCACAGAAAGTGAAGAGTAAGCATTTTATTATCTCTCTACTGAGAAAATTAGTGAGTTCTTTAAGTCAGCATAATAAATTGATCAGTGGACTCAGATTCATGTTTTTGTTATATTATTATTCATTAGTTCTTTGAGAGATTTATGGTAATTAGAAATTAAAAAAAACAAACCAACAAAACCCCATCACCTTGTTAAGCCATGCCCACCTACTCACAAATGTATTAATCTAATACTACAGGCTCATACCTATAATTTCTCTCAGAGAATTGCTCTGACAACAAATCCCTATGGCATAAAGAGCAGGATAGTGCTGCTATCCTTTGCCCTTTTACATGCATTGTGATAAGAGTATGAGCTTTTCAAGATGTACCAGTGATTCAGATCTAACCTTTGTTTTCACTGACTTCTACTGACAATTTGTCTTCCAAGTAGACAAACAGAGAGTTTATGGGCTAGATGAAGTAGCAGTTTTTTCAAGCATGTGTTTTTATTAGACAGGACTAATAAAATCTTCAATGGATTTTGTGTATACTTTTAGAAATCTGTAAATGCCACCCAAAATTATGAATCAGAGGTGATTAAAGTTAATAGGATACTCCAAAGGAAACTTGAAACTAGGAGGTCTTTTTACATGTGATTTAAATTATTCTGAAACATTAGTTTCAGAGAGAGAAAGCAAGCATGTGAAGGAGAGAGGAGGCAGAGATTTCTGGGTGTTCTGTGGGAAGGGGGTACAGGAGGATGACTGAAGCCAGAAACCTTAGAGAACTTCCTGGTATCACCTGTATTAAACCAGGAAAGGACAGGGAATTGTTAAAGAATCAATGTTCTTCTGTAGTTACAGGGTTGTTTGTTTTTTTTTTTGTTTACTCATATTATTGTTTCTTCTTTCTCCTCTTTTTAAAACTAGCCTAGGTCCCCATCCTAGCACTGTGTGCTCCATGCTATGCTAGAATCACTTTCCAGGCTTTTAACATTGTTCCATGGGGAATTCTGTGATCAGGAAATTTATGGTGAAAATTAAAATAATGTGGAAATGAAAATTTCACTGCAGGAAAAAAAAACACATCTTTTCTGAGCAGCCACACTTAAAAAGCAAAATACCAGGGAGTTGACAAAGATGAAAATGTTGCATTGATTGGGATGAAAAAAACATTTACCCAAATAAATGCAAACTGAAGGTTACAGGGTATCATGGCTCTCAGTTGTCCTAGAATTTCAGGATTCTCTTCTTTAAGCAGAGAAATAAAGTGCTGTTATAAAATCAACAGGACAAGTTTTTAAAAACCTGGCATGAAAATCTATCTAGATATAGTGTGGCTGACAGAAAACATGCTGAGTTGGAGTTTGCTTTCAACATTTGTGTGGCTGCCAGAGTACTATACTCAGAGATATTTAGGCCAGAAGGGACATTAGATCATCTAGCCTGACCTTCTGTGTATCACAGGCCATTGCATGTTACCTAACTGCTCCTGTAGTGAGTCCATCTAATCTGGCTTCAGCTCCCACCACTGGTTCTTGTTAAACCTTTCTTTACTGTCTCACAAAGAAAGTCTTTGAATGATAATTCTTTTCTTAATCCTGATTTTTGAGCTCTAGGACTTTTATCGTTCATTTTTTCTTTTAAAGGTTTCTTCCTTTATGATGGTCACAAAGTGAAGTTCTAATGGCTTCAAAACATCAGTACAAACACACTAGGATGAAAATCAACATAAAAAACGCTGTGCTTTGTCAGAGCAACCATTGACCTAGCCCAGTGTCTTGCTTCCAACTGAGTTCAGAAGCAAATGGCCCCAAAAGAGTAAGGACAGGACAAGTGTATTTGGTATTTTTCCTGAGTATTGTCCCAAATTCCTACTAGTTTCAGGTTGAATTTCCCAAGTCTGTTGCTGTTTCTCTCTTTATTCCCAACAGATCTCTCTTCCGAGTCCTACCCCAAGTCACCTTTGAACAATGAGCTCCACAGATCTGCTTCCTTGTGCATCAAGAGTCACCTTTGTTTTTGCTGATTATAAATCTGTCTCCTTTTAGCTTCACTGGCTGATGCTCAGTAGAAGAGATGGTGAACTGCAGATCCTGCTCCACTGATGACTCTGGTGGACCATGGTCTTACTAACCCTGTAGTCACCTCTTTTCCAGGTGGCAGAGTTGGCTCTGCTCAGACATGCTCCTCATGGGAGCCATTCCATACCTTTGATCACCTGTTGCCCTCCTCAGAGCTCTTGCCATTCCTGCTGTACACTTTCCAAAGTGGCAGCTGCAGACAGTATTCAAGACATGGGCACTCCATGAGTTTATACAGCTGCATAGCTATGTTTGCTCTCTACTCCTTTCCTAATAATTCCTAACTTTCAGTTTGCTTTTTTGATTGCTAGGAAGGAATTGTTTTCATAGAACATAATCCCAGGGTCTTTCTCCCAAATGCTAACAGTCATCTCAAAGCCCATTATTTTATATATGAGGTTAAGATTATTTTCCCTCTATCACTTTCTATGTATATCCATGAATTTATTCTACTATCTTATTGCTTGCTTAGTCTCACAAGATCCTTCTGCATTATCTCAGCCTGACCGTACAAATATTTCCAGACATGTTTTACTTCCCACATGGTGTGGAGTCACATTGACATGAAGGGAACAACCCCTGGATGCAAAGGTAAGCACTTTTCAGAGCTGCACATGCATGGCCAGCTTGAACTGTGGCTAGACAAACCATCACCGTTTAGAGAAGCTGCCAGCTCACGATGCAAACCCCAAATGTAATTTAACCCAAGCTGCCAGTGACAACATAAGCATAGGTAAATTTATTGTGCCTCGAGGTCTGCAGTGCACAGTGTGTTTGTACTTTGTGAAGACAGAGCCAGGCTGCTCAAGTGCTACATGTTAGAAGGACAATAGACCCTGTGGAAAAAATAAAATGAGAGGTGCAGACTGGATATAGAGAGAAACTTTCTCCCCTGAGGACAGAGGGACAAGGGCTCGGGCTGCCCAGAGAGGCTGTGCTGTCTCCACCTGGGGAGTTTGCAGCCCCAAGGGGACACAGCCCTGAGCAGCCCCCTCTGCCCTCGTCCCTGAGCCTGCTGCAGCAGGGCCAGACCAGGGAGACCTCTCCAGCTCCTGTCCAGCCTCAGCTGTCCTGTGATCCTAGGATATCAGATGCATACTATTAAGCATGACTGGTTAACCCAAAATCTTCTTTCAGAAGTAAAGCTAAACATAATTTTTTTTTCCTTTTTCTTTTTTTAATATACAGATATGGAAAGAGGTGACTGTCATCCACCTTCCAAATGGTTTAGACTCAAGGGATCACTGTTTTACACTTTATTTAGAGTGGAGAAGTATCTAGCCACTAAGGCAAAGGGCATAGCTCGAGAATAGCACTGTGAAATGGAACTAAATCACTTCTGGTTTAAAGTTGCTCCACATCTGGCCCATTTGGATCCTGTGTGGGCAAAGCAGCTTGTTCCTGTTGGTGCCTGCCTGTGTAGAAATACCTTACATTTAGCTTAACACTTGAAAAAAGGTAATTTTAAATTAACCCTTGGAATCTTATGGGAGTTCTTTAATTTTCTCTTCTCAGAAGTGGTCAAAATGGAAAGAAATAATCACTGGACTTCAAATGGATATGTGTTTGCTGAAAAAAAAGGCAGATATTTTTCTTCCAAGCCTAAGAGCATATTTTCTCTATTGCTAGTGAGACATGATTGTGACCAGAGATGGCTGCACATGTACATAGAATGCATGACAAAATTTCCTTTTTACCCCAAATAGCTTTGAAAATAGTATCAGATGGGAAATTCAGAAACAGAAAGGCAATTTGTCTGTACAGTGTCTCACTTATCTGTTTTCTCTGGCTAGTTGGGACAGTCTTAACCTACTTTACATTGATTAGAAAAGTCTGCATAATTATGTGCACTACATACAGCTTGCCTCTGTGCAGATCTTTGTGTCTTCTGCAAATTCATTGCTTGCCTTCAATAACTTGTGTCCCTGGATGACTCATCCAGGTACAACTGTATTTGAGGGAAGAGAAGGCAATGGGTACATTCCATAACTCTGGGGAAAATGTCTTATGAAAATACTGATGTCTTATCTGAACTCCATAGTTGTTTAACACCTACTTTGAGATGTCTTTGGCTGTCAGTATATTTTGTTATGCCACCCACTTGCCTCACAGGAGCACATTTGCTGTAGGTTAAGAACTATGTCCCTGGAGAGCAAAAGACTCAGAGATGGGTTGGGGTCTTCTCTGAGTTGAGTGTCACATTTATTAAAGTCAGTAGTTTGTTAAGAACTTATTTTAGGGGAGCACTCTTCTCTCTTTTCAGGACTTTTGTTATCTAAGATGTACAAAACTCTGCAACAGACTTGGAAAGTCATCACTTGCCCAGAAGTACCCATTGATTTTTGACAAATCCACTCATGTTGCCCAGATGGAGAAATGTTGGATCTCTACAGGAGCTGACAGAACAGCAGCCTGCAATCACTTCAGCTGAGCTGGTAAGGTACCTCAGCTTCTCTGAAAATGAAATGAGTGTTTGTGTTGGGACAAAATGTTTTGAAAAGTGGCCGTATACATTTTGGAATCAGTTTCTTTACCTGGAAATCAGATAATGATCAAACACATGTTGTTTGTTTGAGGTGTTTTGGGACTATATCTACTTATGGTTGTAGAGTGCTTCATGGTCCTCAAAGTGAAGGTACTTCTGAGGTATAAAAGTGTTACTGAATAGGCTCTCTGGGCAAAGGCTGTCAGGGAACAGGTTCCTAGCTTGCCACTGTTGGGTCAGCAAAACAGTTTGGATATGTTCATGGCAAAAGAGTCACCATTAGGAACGCTTTAGGCAGTGAAAAATGATAATAAACAGAGAAAATGAGGTTTGTGTGGGGCCAGGACCATGTTTCAGTGCCATGGGGGTCTGTAGTCTCATGGGAAAGGCTCTGTGGAGATCTTACAGTCAAGTCTTTTTCTCTGAGGATGCAGAAGGCACTGAGGCAGGAGAAAATCCCTTTACCCAGCACTGGCACATCAGAGGGAAAGCCACCAAATGGAGGTGGACTGGGCAGCACCTCATCCTGCTGGTGTGGATGAGACCCTTCCTCACCAGCACTGCATCCCAGGCTGGGAGGGAAAGGGAGAGGGAGCAGCAGCCACACCTGGGATGAACCCAGCACTTGGATACTTGGGTACTGACTTGAAGGACTGCACTGAAGGCAGTTGTGGGATGGGTGTTTTATTTACTAGCTGTGTAAATCCTTGCTGTGCTTTTAAAGCATGATGCCATGCTCATTGCTACCTCCAGACATTTTATGTACTTGTTCAAAGCTTGTAAATGCAGAAGTATTCACTTTCCAATCTGGATACACAGGCAGGTGCCCAATATTAACCAGGTTCCTCTGAGAACCATACTTATATTAAGTGAAATATTTGAGAATTTAAACCTGATGGGTTTTTTGGTTGGTTTGTTATTGGTTTTTTTGGGGTTTGGTTTTTTTTTGGGGGGGTGGGGTTGTTTGTTTGTTTTGTTCTTTGTTTGATAGCAGGAGGAGTACAGCTGTAGAGTAATACTAAATCCATCCATGTCCTAAATCCTAAAAATATTTTTTGTGCTAAGTACAAGCAAAGTGTTCTGATGAGATATTAATTCAGACCCCAGTCTAGAAGGCTGGCTGGCCCCATTTTCAGTAGTTTCTTATGTACAAACTTAGACAATCTGGTTTGTAGTGTATCTCAAAATGTAGTGGTTTCTTTTCAATTGGACTATATCCTCATGCTTGCAAATTCATTACATCTAAAGTTTCATAAAACAACTATATACAAGGCTTTTGGTTCACAAAAACCAAGACTTAGGAAATATTAGAGCATATTCTTATTTTTTTTTTTAATTATTATGCATCTGAAAATGGAAAAAGTTTTCCAGGCAGTGATTAGTTTTAGGTATTTTTAAAGAAATTTGGTTTTGAAGTTTATTGTTGAGAAAGTTGTCAAGGAAACAAATCTTATGCTGGAGCAACGATAAAAAAAATTAAAGTAAATTTTGAATTTGTCTTCTGTGAACTTTGCACCAGAAAAGTAGTCACCACTCAGAGAAAGAAAGCGTATCATGTGATAATTATAACTTTCAACCTCAATTAAGGTAAAGCATGATGACAAAATCATGCTTCGGAATGATGAAAATATTCTGTAAAATAAGAATCCTTTCACCGTCATCCGATTATGAACAGGAAAAAACCCCAGGGCTATCAGATGACACATCCAAGGAAATCAGAGCTGCTTGGAAATGGAGTTCGTGTGAAATTCAGTTTGTTGTGCCAAACAGGCAGTGGCCTGCATGCACAATTGATGTGCATGGGAAGTAGTCTAAGCAGTCTGGAATACATTTCCTCGGGCGTGCGTGTGCACAGTGAGTTCAGTGCACCCTCTATCACCTGCAGTGCCTGGCTCCATTGCCATCCAAGGTTCTCACATCTGCTAACCTCAGGAAAAGAAAGGAAGAAACTCTGTACACCAGTGGTTTTCAGTCATGAGAGCATACAGGCAAGGTATTCTTTCTTTAGGACTGTGTTGTATAGTTAACACTTCAGTGGAACTTTATATCATAACCTGGTGATGCTCACTAGCCTACTTTTTCTTGCAGGTGGACTCACATCAGTCTTTTAGGATTTCCTTCTGTAGAACTGAACCAGGCAGGACTCTTACATGAAACAGTTGAGTTAGAGAAATCTGCATACCTGTCATCATTTAATTTTGTCATCATTTATTCTCCTAATGAGCATGAGAGATGCTGAAGCTGCTTTTCAGTTTTTGTTTAGTTTAGCTTGTGCTTTACACAACTGGGAGCCCTGTAGCTACTTTTTCTAGTTAAATGTTGATACTGAGCAATCAAACATACTTTGCAGTAGAGAAACAAATGATTTCCATATGCATACAAAATCCCTAAACAAATCCATCAAATATGTTGTCTCAACTATTTTTCTTCCAGCACTGAGAGAATACTGGCTCACAGTTAGTTTACAGCATCTGGTTAGCTGAGAATACATCAATATCTCTGAAGTTTAAAGAATTTTCTTTGAAAAGCAAGTATTTCCCACAAAGTATGAAAACATCCATCTAGAGCATTTGCCTGTGGTACTGATTGCCCAGACCTTTAGTATACGTGGCAGGCAGTTTAGGTAGGTTTACATGTAGAAGGTAACAAACACATACTTTGTGTTGCTGGCAAAAATTGATATTTTTGTAATTTGTTCTTTGGAAATTATAATTGCCATATTAAGTATTTGTATTTCATGTCATGTATGTATTGTTTATGATCACAGGGCTAGAGAAAATAGCATGTCATTTGCCAAGTAGACTATTCTTTATACAAGTGTTCCCATTCTAGTTCTAAAAAGGAGGTCTTGGCTGAAGCCAAAATTGAAATTCCCATAGACTTTAGCAGCAGTTGGCCTCTATTTCACCATAGGAATTTAAGACTGGATTCCAAAGGGGATCTAACTCTTGGTCCAAAATTTAGACCCTTAAAATCTCTGCTCAGATGGTGTCTAAACTCTCCAGGCACATACATTTCTGTTGTTAAAATTCTCCAACAGTAAATTTCTCCAGATGGATATTATCTTTGCCTTGAGAGCACTAAGCCATTTGTGCCTATTTTAGACCTGCTCCTCAGAAAGTACTGCACTTAACTGTTCTCCAAACTCAGCCACAGTACTTACTCAGTCTGGTACTACAGGGCACAGCTGGAATTGGATAGACTGGGCTGTGCATGTCAGGGTAAATGTCCTTTCCTCATCTGCAGCTCCCCTTCTCTCTTGTTATTTCTCTCATTTTCTAGAGATGTTGTAGCTCTAGTTTAGGGGACACCTGAGCATGAGTTTGTAGAAACTGTCTGCAGAGATGACAGAGCAGCAGCAGAAGAGCACATCGAAGCATGGTGCTGAAAGGACACCTGGCTTCTGGTTATCCCCTTTGCTCTGCTGCATGTGTTTTGTTCCTTGAAGCTTAATCTAAGACTGTGCACTCTGTCCTTGGAGTGGGGACAGAAAGATTTGTCTGATCCTCTCTGATAAGTGCTTACAGCTCAGAATTACACTGCCACCAGCTTCATCTCTCTTGCCAAATTTATATTTAATTATGCCCTAGAAAGTAAAACAGCTTCCTGTCTCTGAGTACCCAGAAGCTTGGCAGTTAATAGTTGAGGCATTTTTGCAGACAAAGTGTGGGTACAAAGTACCTAAGGGGTGGGAGAGGAAGAACTTTTGGCTCCCAGCCTGAATGTACCTTTGGTGCAAGTAGGGGAAAGCAGCTTCATGATGCTCGGGGGTGCCTGGAGCACCCCCCTTGCCAGACAGAAGCACTGTGCTGCTGCAGGACCCAGAGGGCTTCTCCCTATCACTGGGTCCTGAGCTTCTGAAGCACAAGCAGCATGCACCACCTGAGGATCAGCAGCCACACAGTGAAAATCCTGGGGAATTACTGAGGGAAGGTGTTTGTGGAGAAACAGCACCATGTGCTGGGAGGTGTGGGGGAAAATCCTCCTGGAAGCAACGGTGGGGATGCCAGCTAATGCTTACCAGGCTTCTAATTCTTTATATTTCTGATCTTGTCGAGATGCCAAGGCACCCAAAAGACAAAGTTTGGAAACTATCCTGTAAGCTGGTACCTTTAAAGAGTAAGCAAACAATGAATCCATGGTCTAATTACACCAGGAATTTTCCAGACTTTTCAGCTATGTAAAACATTTTGCCTACCTCATAATAATTATAAACTTCTTAACTAGACTGATTTACTCAGGAACAATAAAGTTGAGTCTAAATTTATATGTTATTCAAAGGAAAGCAGCTCAGGAACTTGCTGTTCAAAGGGAAATTTGTAGTGCTGTTTAATATGGAGCTAAAATTAAAAAGAAAGAAAAGAAGTCTGTGTTTTACATTAAACCAGACCTTTTTTTGATAAGAATGCTGGCCTGGAGCAATTTAAGCCATGAAAAATGAGCTCTCTGAGCACTCCTGTCAGAGTCCAGTGATGGAAGGATCCCTGTAAATTCTTAATCTGCCTTTCTTCATGGAAGGACAATATAGTTCTATAGAAAGGAAGGTCAAGGAACTGAACCCCCACAGTAGGTATCCAAAAAAGCAATCAAGCTAAACTAGCAGGGAGTGGATTCCAGCTGAACTCTGTAGTGAGGAGCTTTTCTCTTCCACCACAGGTACCTTATAGAAGGGAAGATTCCTGGGACTAGTGGTTTAATTTCTCTGGCTACCATGCTAATCACATACGTCCCATAATTACTGTCTTTCTTTCTTTTTCCCAGACTGTCATTCTTCTGTCTCTTAGCTCTGTCCAACAGGCAGACAATGTAGACACAAAGGCTGTGCAAGCTGGCGAGGCACCTGATGGAACTCCGAAGCTCTGTGACACACTACCCCGTGCCCTGCTCTCTCTTTCAAACATTTCATTTGCATTCTTTCCCAGCAATAGCCAAATGCTCAGGGGCTGCTTTCCATTTTCACCTCATTAGATTATATGTCGGAACATAAAAATGACTGAGAGCTGTGAACCAAATCAAGCTCCTGCAATGTGTGCTGCAAACATGCCAATCACACTGATGACACAAGGAGAGGATTTGGCAAAAGTCACGCATGGCATTAATGTTAATTGTGTGTTTGCAGGTTAGACCAGTGTCAGCTTTACAGCAAACTCATTATCTTCTTTATGGAACAATGATGGATTCCTCAGAAGGCAGAGTAAATAATCCTACAGCAGACTGTGAAGAGAAGGGGTCTCTGACCAGAGGAAACATCAGAGCATTGGTCAAGGGAAATGGCCAGGAGATAATGGGTTATTTCCATCCCAGTCAAATGCATGGGCCGTGCACCTTCTCGGGCTGTGTAAGACAGAGGAAAAGGATTCAAATCAGACTAAACCCTAAAAGCTGGTAAAGCTCTTGAAGAGCCTTTCAGGTAGGTTCAGAGAGCCACTGCCTCATGGAAGCACTTTGCTGACAGTGTAGGGGCATGGGAGATGTTTGTTATGGCCATGAGTGGGAATGCTGTCCTTGCTCCATGCCCTCTCCCTGAGCTGGACCACTGGCACAGAGGACACCCTGCAGACCCCAGCTGACCATCTCTCTGGACACTTTGCTCTGCACCAGTATAAAAGGGGCTGGGGGCCCATGGCTGCTTCCAGGCAGCTTGAAAATAAAGACACCAGGGAGGGCTCTGCATCTGGGAAGAGCCATCCAAATAAATTTGTAGGGAAATCTAGACAGATAACTTTGAGAGATGGTTCTACATAGTGTGGTGTCCTATAGAGGGGCCCCATGTTGAGCACTCCTATATCTTGAGTTTTAAACTGAAGGAGGAAATCAAAAGTACTTCTCCAAATACTATGTTGCACAAAAGTTGATATTTAAGTGTTGTTTATACCAAGTATTCAACTGAACAGGGGAAAGAAAAAAGTTAAAAAAACCCTCTGCCACATTTTTTAACCTGATTATACCCCTGTGTGCATCTCTTTATAGTTCTACCTTCTTACTGAGATGATAATACACAAAAGGAATTACCGTATATGTATCCCACACCAGTTTAAATATCAGCTCTTGTGTGACATAGTATTGGGAGAAAGGCATTTGATTTCATGAAATAAGAATGGGAAAAAAAAGAAATACTATGGTAAAAAGATAAACATAATTAGAGCTTCTTGGGAGAAAGGGGGAAGCCTGAAATGTAAGTGAAAAAACAGAGGGAGAAACCCACCCTGCACCTCACCAGCCCCACACTCCAGGGTTTCACAACAACTGTAGTTATGGCAGGAAAGCTTTTCTCTTCATCTTTGAAAACTGTGCCTGCAGCTTTCCTGGGAACCTTGATTAGGCAGCTGATTTGAAACTAATCTGCTGTGTGTGTTAACTGTGAAAATACACCTTCCAGCATTTGGCAGTTTTCTGCCTGGCTTGTGAGAGATGTGGCCCTCAATTTGCACAATTTGGATTGCAATTTTCCTGTAGCTCTAGGATATGTATATTTAAGGCTCTGTTAAGGAGCGACTTCAATACACTGGGACAGAGAATCTGCTGCTGGTGAAGGTGTGAGTACGATGGGCAGGAAGCAGGGGGGCTGAGAGAAGGCAGCCCCCCATCAGTCTTGTGCAGGTTAATGCAAAAACCTTGTGGTCCAGGGGAATATTCACCAGAGCACTTCTGTTTAGTTGCCAGGGCAGGGTTCAGAGGTGCTTGATCATTTCCAACTGTGATCATCTGAGTTTTGTATGTCCCACATTTCTGAATATGAGGCTGCCTCAAGCACTGACACACCAAATTCACTGGAGCTCACCAACTGCAGCTGAACTACGGTGTCTGTGTGTGGGCTCTGAGCCTGACACACATACAGCTTAACTCTTTGTGAGTGATCTCAGCTGAGGGTTGTGGTCCACAAGCCTCGCCGGTGAACAGGTCTTCTCTTCTACATTATGTATGACAGCTCCACGCAGGGGCACTTGCCCCTTGGCTCCTTCAAGTGGGAATCTGGACAAAGTTGAAGTGGGCACAAGCTAAGAGCTTGCATAAAGAGAGTGTTGACAGCATAGCTTATAATTAGACTTTTAAATTTTTGCTGCTTTCCTACTTTCATATCAGAATTTTCCATGGATATTAGTAAAAGTCTCCATAGCTTGCAAGCTTAAAGAGCTTTCTTTTAAGGAAAAGAGCCTGCTTGCCTGGTGAGATTTCTCTAAGCTAAGCTGTACCAGCTCTACTATAAATCTAAATTCTTGCATTTTCTTTTATATTCTTTGGCGAGGGCTCACTCGTATTCCTTGATTCTTAAAGCCAGCTTGATGGAAAGAGCAGAATATGCAAATGGCTCCTTGACTGAAAATCTAGGCCAGAAATTTCAAAGAAAGCATTGTCAAAAGCCTTTAAACTACAAAATCATAACTCAGCTACTTACATGTAACAAAACTATCTTTTAGTATTTTACTTTATCACTAAACACTATCGTCTTTAAAGTGACTACTGAGACTGACCAGCTTTATTAATGACCTCATAGCTGATAAAGTTTGCAGCTAAGTGTCTTACTGCCTGTGAGGTAAGGCTGGAGAAACAGATAAGTACATCTGGCTGGCTATAAAAATTACACTTTTGTGAGCTTCCCTTTTCATTCCTTCCTTTAAAGACCAGTATAACTACTTTCTCCTCTCCTCTCCT
>VWZY01008558.1:96767-114817 GCA_013399075.1 Chloroceryle aenea | reverse complement strand
CTTCCTTCCTTCCTTCCCCTCTTTTCCTTTCCTTCTTTTCTTTTTTCCTCTCTTCCCTTCTCTCCTCTTTTTTCCCCATTTTCTGTTCCTTTCTGCCCTCTCCCCTTTTCTCCTCTTTCCCTTTTCAGACAATTCAGCTATTACAAATTTATGTAGGGACACTTTTTCTCCCAGCCCCAACTCTTGATGTAAGCCATAAAGTAGCTCACTTCCTGTACTTTCTGTGAACTTTCTGACAAATAAATGAAGCCATATTTGATAGGAGCTCATAAACGCTTCTTATATTGCTCTTTGGAAAAGCTGGTAAATCAGTGTACAAAAGAGACCTCAATGGTTTCCCAGTTTACCTTTCCAAAAATAATCTTTCATCCGATATTCCAGAAATTAGACTTTATAGTGTGGAGTGGTGTCCTTTATTGGAAACAGTCTGTGACCTTTGTTCCTCCACATTACGTGTCAGCAGAGAGACATCCAGTTATCAACCTGTTTTCTTCTTTTAAGCTCTTTAATATGCTTACAGTGTTGTTATGTGCTTCTGTACTATTCTCAAAGTCCCCCCTGAATTTATTCCATACTCTCTCAGAAAGTCCTTCCTACCTTTATCTCCCTGCCATTGCTCTTGCTCTTTCAGGGTCAAAAGATTCCCCAGTTCTTTACAAACACCACCAGTTTGAGAATCACCTTCTCTTAAGCTTCTGTCCTCCAAAACAGCCTTCTTGTACCTTTGTTTCACTACCTCATAGCTTATGCCAAACCTCAATTGAAAGCACAGTTTCTTCTTTTTTGGCTATAACATCAGCTCCCTCAGACATTGACCTGTAATTCCAACAGAAACTAAGTCAGGGGAACTTCAACAACTTAACTGATGCATCTAAAGATATTTCAGGGTGGTCTAACTAAAAATGGCAGAAAACCACTCAAAGACTAAATTAACTTGTTATATATGCTGGAAATTTCACAGCCCTGTGTTCATCTCTTTGCAACAATGAGAAAACTACTGCATTTCTGCAGCACTTTCTTAGGACTAAAAAGTTGTCTTTGAAAGAAAGGAATGTGTGTGATGGAATGAGGGACAAAAGCTTCTGTGCAAGGAATCTCATTTATGATGGTGAGGTAGTGAACAGATTTTGGAGGTGAGTTTAGAGGAAATTAAGACATCTGATCTGTATCTGTCTCGTTTGGAAGATCTTTCCTCCTGACCTTAACAGTAGGGTCCTTTGTGAAGCTGATGATATCCACCCTTATCACACTGCCCTTTTCTCATGTGGTGTGGAGGTGGCCTAGGTGACACCATGGTGTAACTGTCTCAGAGTGAGTCTGTACTTGATGTCTCAGCATGTGAACAGGACCATGCCCATAGTCGAAAATATATGATGAGATAAAATGGATTATTAACAGCGTGAACTAGAAAGAAAGAATACTTCTGTAAAAAAGAAAAATACTGCAATTTTTCTTGGGAAGAGTTCAGATACTGGCATTTTGGTCAGTGAGTGCATTTTCATGGTCATTTCCACACACTGTTGGAAAGTTTATTCAAAGATTTCTTTGGAGTGTGATTCAGTTACAGATTGGTGTCTTACCAAACGCCACTGGAGTTGCTAAAGCCCATCAGCAGAGCATACATGTGTTTGGGCATTATCCTGATTTGATGCCAAGGGTCTTGCAGTGGCACATGGATGGGGTGCTGGGCTGGGAGGGGCTATAAAGCCCTTCAGTGAAGTGGGCTGGAGAGGTGTCTGAGCTCAATCCCTTCCCACAGTGCTTACAAGCCTTGCAGAGCTGGGCAGGGCAGGTACCTGACTCCATGAGGAGCCATCTCCTCATCCTCAGGCTACGCATCCACTTTTAATGCTAAAAGAATGCAGTTTCTTGGACTTGTCCTTGGTGTGTTTTCCCGTGGGAGTTACATTGCAGTGTTTTACAGGGTGGCAGTACAGGTGTCTTTGTTAGGTTTCAAAGGTGATCCCAGGAGTGCTGTGTCCATCAGATCAATGCTGTGTGCCAGTCAACCAGTAACATCCCAGTCTGCTGAGAACACACACCACATCAAGGCTAAGGCCCTTGAGAAAACCTCCAATCCACCCCAGATTACTGCCTGGTCTAGCTGGGAGATAGAAATACCACTGGTACAACACAAGGTGGGACCCCCCTTCTTTCCTCTGCAGTGCAGAGGTTAACTTGGCACAGGTATAAATCAGGTTTCAAAGCTCTGCCACCACAATCTGGAGAGATGTTCAGAGGGTTTCTTCAGGTTCAGTGTCGTTCAGCATATGCCTGTGTGTGGCAGGGGTCTGTACAACTGCTAGCAAGTATGCTTTCTATCTTGAGAACCAAAAAATCCCTTCATATTTTTTCATACATTTTATTTTTCCAAGCAAATGATCTGCAGGCATTTACCCAGAGTATCATTAAGACAGAAAGGGAAGCTGAGTTTATTGTGCCCAAATGCTACACTGGTGTTTATGGGAATTCTGATCTTTAAATTTCTTGCTAAACATAATCTATTTTGTCTATGTTATAGTAGAGACTTTGTTATATGTCTGAGACTTTAAATAATAACAGAAGACTATAAAAGCTAAAATTTCTCTTTTCAACTCGTTAGATTCTTTTATAGATATAGAATATTCTGTGTACTCCATTTCCTACTTCAATATACAAAAAAAAATCCTTATGATTTAACTGGAAACAGAACTAAACAACGTTTGGTTTATAGCCCATCTTGTATTAACATCATTGCTTTTCATTATTGGGTGATGATGGGAAAATCATGGATTTTGTTGACAATGTTATCAATTATATACCTTCAAAATAAAGCTTTACATTTTATTACTAATGAGAGAAAAAGACTGGGCCAAATTTGACTCATGCAGCATCATTAGATTTACATCAAGGTTGGGCTGGGCTGAGTCTCCCCTCACTGAGGGGAAAGCTCAAAACTTCTGGCACTTAATTAGGAAAAACACACAAACATTTAAGTGCTGTTCTTAAGTAGGATTAGGGAATGAGTGCAGAGTTCAGTGTGTGTACTGGACAGAGATGGACTTCGGGAGGCTCCTTCTGCAGGGGTTAGTGGCTGGTCAGACCCTGGAGATGTGCCTGGTGGGAGGCTGATGCCTGGGTAGCCTGCAGGCAAAGCAGCTCCTTACTGGGGTCCCCTGGCTTGGGATCACTGAACTATGGACCTACATGTAGTGTTCACGGCAGATCAATCTTGCCTGGCTAGCATGAGGACAGCAGATTGCCCTGTTTGGATGAGATTTTACATCAGATTAATTACTTTGCAGGACTGAAAGAGATTTGTAGGATCCCTCAGCCCCATACCTAGAGAGCCAGGAGCGCTTTCCGACTGCTGCAGTATGGACAATGTATGAAGTATTTCTATCTTGGAGCCTCTCATGCTCTGGTTTACAAAGGAAGAAAACGTGGTCCAGAAATGTGCTCCAGACTGGTTCACAATCCTGATAAGGGATAGGATGGGAAGAGCAGAGAAGGTCACCAGTGTGTGCTTGGGCTGTCATTCTCTGTCATGACATCCATCATAATGCACCGCAAACTAGTGGCAAATTCTGACTCTGCTGCAACAAGGTGGTAGGCCCAGAAATTCCCCTTTTTGAGATCTGGAAAACTATACCTGATTTCCAGCTTGAATTTCTTAATGGCCGGTTTAGATCTCTTTGCTCGAACTCCAACTCATTGTCTTTAAGCTTAAAAAGCCTTTTCCCTTTTCTGGTGTTTATCCTCCAGCTGTATTTACAAAGGGTGACTGCATCCCCTCTCAGACTCGGATCTGCTTGGCTAAATAAGCCACTGTCCTTTAATTTCCTCTTGGAAAATAAACTCTCTGCAGCTTGGATCATGCCAGCAGCCATTTCTGCACCTGTTCTGATACGAGTTCCCTTTCCATCAACAGGGGTGACCCAAAGAGCCAACAATACTAGAGGTTTCTTATGGGCCTTGTATTGGTGGCTTTCATACTCCTAGACACACCTTGCTGGATTCATTCTCAGATCACATTGCCTTTTCTTAAGTGCATCCTGTGAAACACAGATGTCCTGTGACTGACTGTGTATGTCTTAGAGGTGTCTCACTGCTGAAGAGGTAGCCAGATATTCTGAGTCTAGAAGCTCACAGTAGCCCTCAAGCTTTTAAACTCCAGATACTTGACCCCAGCTTTCAAAAAAGTACAACCTTGCCCAGTTGCAGAGTGTGAACCAAAGCATCCACAGAGCAGATGTCTTGTTTATGATACCAAAATCACTTCCACGGTGTCATGTTAGATCTGGAAGCATTTGCACGTGCAGAGATGTAATTTTTTCCGCTAGCCACGGTGTCAGACAAAAACTGAGATGATGGTATTAATTAAGCAATAAAGCAATGCCAAATCTGTGTGGGACGTAGGTAGTTTAAAAGGATTAAGTGCTTTATAAATAAAGTACATCTGGAAAGTAAAGCTTCTGGTACCCCGGCGAACTCCCTCCCACCCATTGAGTTCCTTCTCAGCTGCGCTTGCCTGCCTCAGCCAACACGAGCCAGCAGCAGGCTCACCTCCCATTGCTTTGTGCTTTCTCATCACTGGAATCCAAATTTCAGGGATACCTGGCTCGTAGTTTCTCAGGACATTTTATATTGTTTAGGATTTGTTTTGCAGAAGGTTTCTGTGCGCCTCTGTGTGTGTGTTTAAAAGAGAGGACGTTTCAGGTCAGCCAGTGGGTTCCTTAACTACTTCAATCTGTGTCTCAGTGGTAATATTGGTCTTATAAAATTGTTTGTTATTGCTCAAATTTTCAATATCTTTCATGCGACGATGGATTTAAAAGCAAAATATTGTTACTTGGTTAAACAAAACATGATCAATATTTTCTCAAGGTGTTACATCTATTATAGAGCTGACTCACAAATATCCACAATATAAACAAATCTGGAATGCCTTTTTTTGATTTATGGGTCCTTCTGGTCTTGTACCTTCTTTATAATCTGCTAGAAACCCAAATTCATGCTTAGTACCATATGTACCATAGAAGAATCTTTGCTGGAATTTACTTCCCATCCAATATCACAACACATAGGTTACACAACACAGAAAAAATGTGTAATATTTCATTTTCCCCTCACTGTGGCCCCATGCTTTCTTTACTTCCCCCCCTTCCAGAATGTAACTCAATATACCAAATAATAGAAAAGTAGTTGCTGTTTGATAAAGAAAGGCAGCCTAAACAAAACCTCCCATTTTCAGCTACTTATAGACATGATACAATATTTGTATCTAGAAAGGAGTCTTAAGAGCTGTCATTATGGCAATGACCTAGGCCAGAAGGCAGAGTGTGTGTGTCTGTATGTGTATTTGTCGCGGTGTGTGAGTATGTATATCTATGTGGTTGGAATGGAAGACCCTGCCATTTCCCTTCTGGCTTCTGATTTAGCCATAGTTGTCACAGACAGGATGAAGTTTTTGCTGCAAAAAGAATAATGCAGGTCTTATTACCAACAGTAATAATACTTGCTGGTATTAAAAAGTCCTAAAATCTGGTCTGGAAAGAGTAAAAATAAATGAAAGATCATATAATAGGGGTGCTAGCTACCCATTCCAGGAGGAAATTGCTTGGCAAAGAAAATATCTGAAGTCCTTTAAAAGCTGCTTTGTGTACCAGTTTCAGAGTGATGCTGGCCTGACTTCCATCTGACTAACGGCAGTTCCATGGAGAGTAACATCAGTGCCCATTCCTTAGTTATTACCAATAATATATCACTTGGAAAATGAACAGAAAGATAAACGACAGGACAGATGTCTAATGAGGCAGAGGTTAAGGAGTGTTAATCTGTGCTGGACACCATCCGACATGCCGGTGTTAAATTATGCTGAATGCTCTGAGCTCCCTCCTCATAAAAGGTCAATGCTCTGGGTATGTTCCTGGATGATTTATGAAATCAAAGAATGGCCCACATGCCTATCTCTCTGGGAGGTGAGCAGCTTGCAACATTGTCAACCGCAGCCCCATAATAAACCAAATTTAAACATCACTCAAAACAATCCATCTTTGTCACTTGCTCCACTGCAAGCCCTCCTCTGTCTTGTTCTTACCAACCAGCCATGACGTGGCATATTGTTGTTCATCTCCATCCCTGTAGCTACTTTAGAAGCCTGTGGTGTTCTCTGCTGAAGTTAGAAACACCCTGAAAATGGCTGTTTCCTTTGGACCAAGTCAGACTCGCTCAGTTTCCCTGCTGTTTCCATGTTGTAGGTGGCTTAGCAGATGGCATTTGCCTGTCCTCAGAATCATTTTGCCCTCTATTTGTAGGTTAGGTGCAAATACGGTATTTACTAAAAAAAAACCCCACAACTTTAATTTTTCATTTGATATTTGATTATAGCAGAATAAGCTAGCTTTATCCTTCAAACCTCAAGACTTAGATTCTTGAAGCCTAAACTCTTTCTGAAGCAAGTCCCCCAACATGCCACCACAGGACCCCGTTTGTACTGCTTGCAGTACCCTCTATCAAGGGGCAACGAGATATTTGCTAGTGGAAGCTGATGTCAATAGGAGCAGTTTCTGTGCTTCTTCCAGCTAGTGCTCATTCTTTCAGCTTCTCTTTCCTTTTTTTTCCCTTTTTTTTTCCCACCTCAATATCTAATTTCTGCTAGATTTGTAAAGGCTAGATACCTAGAGTGTATCTTTAGTACTTTTGAAGTTGCTTAGCTTATCATTTTCTCCCTGTTCCTGTTTCTTAGGACACACTATAGGACTCCTCAACGTGTCCGTGTTACCGGTGGATGCTTGTGGAAGAAGAGAAGCAGAACCTAGTAGGAGCATTTTGGTCTCAAAGCAGGCATGTGGAGGGTCAGTGCTTCCACCTTCTGAGTCTTGACTCTGCCAAGGTAAAAGGAAACATCCCAGTGAAGGAATGAGGTACCAGGAGCCAGTTTTAACTACCTTTTCAAAAGTCATTTGAAATGCTGGAGGTCCCATGGGATGCCAAAAGGTACATGTTCTGCCTCTTGCCTGACTTTTCCTCTGAGTGTTTTGTACAATTTGCCACTGATGCTGGTGTGCATTTTGTACTGAAAAAAGCCACGATGGTGGCTCGGGGCTCTGTGTGTGTTTTCTGCTGTCCAGCGGGACTATCTCACAAACAGGGTGCGGGCTTCTGACAGCCGCTGGAAGTGTTTCCCAGAAGGGAGTGGGGACTTTCCAGATGGACAAAATGATTTATTACCAAAATAACTCAGAGGGGTGTGACTTAACAACTGTTATAATTTAAAAATGTGACCAAAGGCACAGAAGTTGTTAGAACTGCTTGGACTGAATTGCTGATAATGCATCGTTGCCAATAATGCTGTATTTTTCCTGGCTTTCTTTGCTGTTGGTCATAAAATTACAGGAGATCTCTGGGAAGGTAGAGGAGGATGAAGCATGTCTTAGATGGGATCAGGTCTAAGAACTGGGAAGTGTCAGAGAACTAGAGGTGTGGTGGTCACTTATCCATTCAATTCCCCAATTTAATCAAAAGTCCTCAGAAGCTGGTCTGAATAGAGATAACAAATTTAAAAGAAAATAAAAAAAAAAAAGAAAGAAGAAATTAAATCTGTAAAGGCATCCTCTAGGATAAAAGAGAGAATAACTTTCATATTTATCAGTCAACTGCAGTTTAATATAACTACTGAAATACTTGGAGGAAATCCACATTACAGATCAAAGCAGGATGATCCTTCCTTGAAGATGGACTGGTAATCATGCTTAGTTCTATGCAAATAGGGAGGCTTGGACTGATGAAGGAGAGGTAATCACCTATGCCTGAGCACATTATTCTTTTAGTTGCCTGACTATAGAAACACATATTACTCAGTCTTGATAGCTGAAGATCTATAAGCCCAAAGTCCTAAGAAATCCCTTGCTTTGATTTTCCTGCCTTCCTCCTTTTGCCCCTTTTTCTTGTTTGCTTGTGAAGCAGGTTGCTTTGCTTCTCACACCTTCAATTTTTGGAAGGTGAAGCCACCCTAACCCACTTTGGCCAATCTCCAGGCAACAAGACACTTATTATTCTCATTTCTCTGATTTTATTCCCACTAAAACACTCTTCAGTTAGTACATTTAAAGTCAGGCGACATGAAGTAGGGTTTATATTCTAATGGGCACCAAAAGGGAATCTTGCTAGTGGCAGAGGTCACATGCTTATGACAAGAACACTTTGTTCCATAGCAATAAAAAATTCATCCATGCACCAATAAAAGAGCCTTCTGGGCCTTCATACAGCAGCAGGTATTATATGTGTTCCTCTATTTGAGAATTCTAAGTATTTTCCTAGGTTTTGTTCCACATGAGCTTTATGATTCTGTAACCTTTTTGTGTATTCAATGAAAAAAACAGATTAGATGGGGCCCGTTGAGCAATAGCAATTCTAGTTGCCTTCTCAGTACTTCAAGTCTTTTCCAAAAAAGTGATTTAGAGACAGTCAACAGATTTGAGTGTCGTCCAGTTTTGGGATACAGGTCATAAACCTTGACACATCATAATGGTATAGAGAACTATTACAATGGCGCCCAGTAGCATGGCTGGAGCTGGAGAGCTGTCAGCAATATAGAGCTGTGTGAAGAAATTTTGAACGTGAAGTACAATGGGTGAATTTTGGCTTTATGCCTGTGTCATCAAGCAGCAAAAAAAAGCACTTTTAAAGAGTTCAGTTTCTCTGGATGTATTTTTTTCTCTCCTTTGTTTGTTGCCAAAAGGGGAGCTATTATTTTTGTGCAAAATACTTGCTCTCTTTTTCTTTTGAGAAGGGGAGCCAGTGTCATACTATAGCACTTGGAGCTGAGGACAGAAGGGTAGAAAAGGGTCAAGGAGTAAAGTGTGCTGTCTGCTTGGAAAGGCAAATGTTTAGCAATATAACCAGCAGCACTCTGAGCACTGGTAACTAAGCAAAGAGGATGCCCTGTGTTAAGAAGGCCAGAAACAAAACCTGCTACTATAACTTGCCATGCAAAAGAATAAATTGTCCAATGTCTTACAGGAAATACATTTTGGTTGCTTAGAGAGAATAAAGGAGAGTGCAAGATTTGATTTTGATTTGCAAAATCTTCATTTAGGAGAAATTGCCTAGAGATATATTCCATGTATTCAAAAGTTTCTGTAGAGTAGTTTTGGCCAAATCTACAAAGATAACAGGTTTTTTTTAGGTCCAAATTAGCTAGAGAAACAGAGGGTGTTTACATGTGGTGGTTTTGCTGTTTAAGAAGGACAGATTATGTTCCAGGGTCACCACTAATCCAACTCTCAGCAGCCCTTTCAGTTATTGCACGCTGAGGTTATTTGGAGAAGGGGTACAAATGCTGTAGCTGTGCTGATGCCTGAGAGAGGGTACTTCACCTTCCTTAATCAAGTCAAATAAATTGCTATACCTTTGGGAGGTGCCTCCCTTCTCATTAAAAGCAGTAAGTTAGTCGGATCACTGAGTTTTTCCCCTTTCCATTTGCATCTTGAAATCCGATCATCTTCTTCTCATAGAGGTACATGGAAAAAATCCTATTGACTGTAACACTAGAGGTTTTCTTTCCTGGGGAGAAAGAGTGCCTTCTTGCTTAATTCTTAACTAGTTCTTGTACCCAAAACTATAAATCTTTCAGTCCCAGTTTCCTGACACACTCAAGTGGAAACTGAAAAATATCCTTATTTTAACTTTTATTACATATCAAATTTTGCAAAGGTTTCTCTGCCAACACAAATGACTACAGGTTGGGAAACAAGACTGTGAAAGGGCTGAAAGCTGGTGATATTCACTTAATAAGCAGAACAGTCTTGCTCTGAAATGCATTTCTAATGGCAGCATTCAAATGACATACTTGTAAGGCTGTTCACAAAAAGAAAAAAGAAAGAAAAAGAGTTTAAGTGAGAATTTTCACAGCTCAAATTAAAGGTTTCAGGCCAGATCTGCATTTTTGTGATCATTTCAGATTGTTTGGGCTAAAAGCTGAATCGTGGGGTATTTAATCAGATTTAGGGAGGGATTTTGTCTATCTTTTGTTTATTTCCACATGCTTATAATAATCTACTTGTTTTTCTGTGGCCCACAACGATCCCTTTGTAGCATCAGGAAGTGGTAGTTATGAGGAAAGACACATCTCTTGGGCATCTTCTGTGCTTGACAACAGTTCAGGTCTTATTCTGCTTTTGTGATGAGATCACTTTCAAGATGATCCAGCTGTAAATGATTCCCTGGTCATGCAGGCTGGAGAGTCAAGGGTGCTTTGTCCATAGTGTTAAACAAATCAATTATTGGGATTGTTGAAATAAGCCTGGAGATATTTTATACAAAGTGGAACAGCCTCCAAAGAAGCAGAGTTAAAACTTCCCATCTGATAGGACTCTACAGGCAGGTGCTCAGGGCATTCACTGGGGTGGCTGGTGGTTAAAGTTCAGATTCCTGTAGAGAATCTGTTTTGGGATTGGTTTTTTGTTATTGTTGTTTGGGTTTTTTTTGTTTTTTTTTTCTATTTCTCTGTGGAGCCAAAGGCAAAAGCCAAGTTATCTCCAAGGTTCTACATGTGACCAGACAAAGGGATGTAGACTCCATTTCTGGCATGGCATGCACTTTGCTGTGAGTGCAGGGGAAAGCAGCTGAGACTTCAGTTCAGTGGGACCATAAAACATGAATCTGGGGGTCTATTGTGTGCTTAAAATCAAACAACTGGCTCAGTACACTACTGACTTGAGGCTGTACCCTCTGTGAGAGGAGTGTGTTTGTATCTATAAAATAAAAGCAGTGCTTATTGGTTGTATTTTACAGGGGCACTACAGATTAAACTCAGACCTTAAAGAGACATGAGAGATGGGAGAGGCACTGCAGACAGGACAGAATGCTATTAAAAGCATGTTTTTGTGATGACTGTTGGCAGTATCTTCATAACCTGTTTTTATAATGCATTGCATTTTTCTTTTGTCTAATTCCCATTATAAGGAATGTTTGCATCATTACAGCTCTTTGCATTATTTGGCAAGGGTTTGGAAGGACTATGTGGATCAAGAATAAATGTTTTTACACCCTGGAGTGAGAAAATACTCAGGGCATTGAATGGAAAGATATTGAATGGTTTCCTTTGGCACTGTGAATTTCCAAAGGTATTGTTCTGCCAATTACTGCATATTGGACCTGTACAAAATGAACTAAAAGATTTAAAAGGTGTTAACTTTAATGGCATTGTGCTCCTCTTGCAGTTGAATTCTGAATAGGAGCAATGTAAATGCCTGATTTGGTTTAATGTTATTTCTGCAAAACTGATGAGCTAAAGGGAAATTAGAATATATCTTGAGATAGCAGGAGCCAAGAAGACAGTTTTTTTCTCTCTTCTTGTTGAAAGATGTCTGCAGTAAAATTTCTGGGGATGCTCTGAGGATATTCCCTCTCTGGACTGCAAACATCCTTTGCTCCTGATTCATACATCCATTCCAAACTTGGAGTACACGCTCCATCTCCTCTCCACATCACCACAAATGTGACATGCTATTCCATGGATAGCTGGACAAGTGAAGCCTATTCTGCTGTGGGATTGTATCTCCTTCCCTTTGTGCCACAGGAATCTTTGGTGTCTCTGAAGAACTGTCTTTCTCACTGCAGTACCTCGTTCTCCCACTCATCTATAATCTGTGAAATATTATTCTTACCCCTTCTCTCCAGCCTGACCATACTTCCAAGTCTCCCTTCTCCACACCCTTTAACCTGGCTTCCTTCTCACCTTCCAAGCTGTCTGCCTGGACAAGTTACACAGAAACTGCTCCTGGTTGGACTCAAATGTGAGTATTTTTCCCTGGTGCAGCTGCTAACTTACATGAAACTGAAGAACTTTATTGGTTGAGGATTTCTGTCCCCTCACTGTGTTTATTTGAAATGAGCTGTTGGATTGCAGTGTTATTTAGGTGGCATGGAACTGAATGGACAGTCTGTCTGCAGAAACCCTTTGGTAACCTTTGACTCCAGAGTGGATTTGGTTTGAATTACTTTTTCCAAGCATACATCTTTGCATTCAGAGGTTTTATACCTTGGCCACAGAGAGGCAGGGAGAACAGACACAGACCAAATGCTGTGTCAAATTCTTTCAGAGAAGTTAGACAATAGACCCTTGGCTAATTTCACTGCTTGAGTGCATCTCATACATTGGTTTGCCCACCAGTCCTCCAAAGACTGGCAGAAAAAACAATCTCTATGTATCTGGTTTACTCAGGCAATAGTTATAACTACTTCTTAATCACAGACCTGCTGTCAGAAGGAAATAATGGGAGCAGTAGCACTTTGTTAAGGTCCTGTTTGAAAGTATTTATGTAGAACTCTTCTAATCTTTGAAGATGAAGACTAGTATCCTGAAGATTGCTAGTACTTGTATGTAAAGCAGAGAGGACTGGGATGATGCAGTCATGGCCTAGTCCCCCAAATAGGTGTCCCTGCAGCTGGAGAAAGCCTGCTTGCTGACTGCAAAGGCTTAGCAGTGGTTTTGTCTCCTTACACCATGGAATCTTGTCTTATCTCTGTCAGATCCAGACCATGTGTCCTCATCTGGGACATCATGTCCCTTTTAAGAGTTATCTTGGGATTGATTCTGTTCTGACACCATAAAGAAATTGGCAGCATCTGTTTATTTTTTATATTTGGGGGTACTGAAGGAAAGTTAGGCCTCTTATAATAGGATGTTATCTGGCAAACATTAAATATATATTAAAAAAAAAATAAAAATCCATAAGTGGACAAAATTTACTTGGAATCAGTCCTGCCCAAAAGCTGCGTGGGAAATGATTTTGTCATGTAAAAAGCTTATGTTCTGTAAAATTCTAATTAAAAAGAAAAAGAAAAAAACTGTAAAAGTGGCCATTTTCTACCATTTCTGGAGCCATACAGGAGGCTATGGATTCAGTCAAATTTCCCTTCTTCACTGCCTCAGCAGGTTGCCTCAGCAAGTCCCTAAACTATGGAAAGGCAGAGGAAAGGCTAGTTTTGAAAAGCCATTTTATTATCTATTTACATCCATTCCTGGCCAGTATTGTACACATGATGGTGGTTTAAAGTGATTTCTGCTCTGATGTAATACAACTGTTCTTATTCTTAAGATGAATGTTAACATAACTGATAACAAGATAGGTACTTAAGCTAGCTTTCAGATGTTTTTCTGCAATCTGTTTCTTGAAAAATCAAGAAACCTAGAGCAAGATTCAGTGTCAATTTTTAAAATTTCCATATTTTTTAAGACAACATCAATGGCTTTTACCATATCATAACTGAAATTCTGCTGCACTGTTCTTAGTAACCACTCAGTAGAGATTCAGACTAAAGGCCAGTGCTATGATGCCCCATGCTTTCCTACAAAACCATGTTATAAATGTTACCTGTGGGATTGTTTGTAGTGCAGTTTGGCTTCTGAAGTTCCCAAACAAAAATCTCTCTCCTGTTTGCTAGGGAAACAGATCAGAATGATGCCTGAAGGTTTTTTCCTAGACACAGTTCTGCTTTTAAAGAGGTGGCTGTGGGGTGTTTTTTGCCCATTTGACTTTCCTTGCCTGTTGATAACTGTACAATATATTGCAACTGACACCAAGGGATTAGGGAACTATCTGCTTTTCCTTCTCCAGTGTTTCTTAATCCCATCTAAAAAAAAAAAAAAAACCCACAAAAAACCCCCATTATTTAAGCCAGGTTTAAAAAGCAGAAGAGAAATTTTTCCACCCAAATGAATGCTCAAGACGAATGGCATCTGTTTTGTGATTGACAGCCTGAGAGATCCTATACCTTGAGCTGTTTCTGGCTGCTGTATGATAAATCTTTTGGAGCAGAAAACACCTGAACACAGATTCACAGTACTATAGCCTAAGGTTTTAATGGACAATTGGATAGTTGATGCAATTTCCATTTTGTTTGGGAAGGTTTCTTTTTCAGTGCTTATATCATGTAAGAAACTGAGAACATATAAATATCCCTTAAAAAATCTCTTTGTACATGATTTACTCAGAAATGAATGTATAATGCTGTTTTTCCATCCTCTAGATATATTTTAAACCCATAAGCCCTTTACCTAAAGTAATTTCTGCTGCTTGGACTTCACCTAAGGGAAGTCAATGCAAAACTACTGCAATTAGGAGAAAACTTTCAATTTAGTTTTGTTATTTGTTGTTGTTTCAGACATATATCTTCTAATTTATTCCTCTCAGCTTCTTTTCCTTTAGGTTCAAATTTGTAAAGTAGGCAAGTATTTTGTGGCCAAAGTGTTCAATAGCAACAAATTATAATAACAAATTATAATAGCAACAAATTATAATAATACTACCGCTCCACCTTTTAAGTGCCCACAGTTTTATTTATGTGTATGACTGCTAAATCACCAAAGGTATGTGCCCATATATATATCAAAGAATATCAATAGGTGATGCAATTCATGTTTCATGCTGCTGATACCAAGGATATATGACCAAATGTCATAATACAAATAAATCTTTTGTATAAGGTATTAGAAGAGTGCAAGCAGCTGTAGGTAAAAATGGCAGTTGTTTTTCCACCAGGTCCTTCCCTGCTGAGCTGATCTCGTGCTAAATTCAGAACCAGAACATTGTGCTAATATTTTATAAGTTAATGGATAAAAAAGTCATTTCTAATAAAAGTTGAGCACTGTGTTTAAGTATTTACAGCAGTATAAATTCACACCAAATCCTCCAATATTTGCAAAGTTGGTTATGAAGGAGAATCTGTCAGTGCATGGTACTTGTGCTTTTAAAAAGGAAATGTCACAGGCAGAAGTCTTTCAAAGGGAAGACTGGATTTTCATTTTGAATAATGTTCCATACATCAGGAAAGAAATATTTCTTACACAGTGCTTTCCCAAGGAGAAGGGCATTTGCAATGTGGTGTGAAGGAGGCAGTTGATCAAACTTCCCATTGTGCATTAACAGCGTGTCATCAGGAATGTTCATTTCTTGGTGGTAGGACAGATTCTTTGTCTAAGGAGACACTTTCAAAGGGTCATCAGTCTGACCTTTTGCATCATAATAATATTTTGACACAGTAGTGGTCTAAGTCATGGTACCCACTTAGAGAAAAACATTAAGTGTCTCTCTGCCCACTAGTGCCAAGTCAGCTGGCCAAGCCCAGTGGAGAGGGAGAGAGGTATAAGTGTGACAGTCACACTTATAAAAAAAAGTCGTTCTGTGTAGTGTATTAATCAGTGAAATATGCAGAGAATATAGATGAGTTGAAGCTGAAAGACAGTGCTTTTCTCCCCTTTGGGTTGCATCTCTGAATTCTCTAAGTCAGCCCCAGTAAAAATGTGAGAAGAGATGGTGGTGCCTACTGTCTTCTCTTGTCTTGCAGGTCTGTTGGTCCAGCATTCAATAGCCCATATAAAGAAAATAGAAATAAACACTATCATATAACAAGGAATTTGCCTGAGTCCTAATCAATTTTATTTTCAGGGTTCATCTGTTGATGCCTGTACTCTGTGTGTGACTCCTCTTGGTGAGTTCCTTCATGATGTTGAGATTCACTATCTCTCTTTCATGCCTTTGTTTAAAGACTACTTGTTCATTGCCATGTAACTTGAGAAGAAACAATTTCATCATAGATGGTACCAAAAGTGGCCAGGTACTTGGGTTCTCTTCTGCCTTCCAGGGAGAATTGACAACTAAAGACAGGTCTCTAAAATCATGACTGACTGCTCTGTTCACTGGGTTTTCATTTTTGGGTCAATGTACATTGACAAAAGGAGGGAATTTAAGGAGGAAAAGAAGCGGATAAAGAGAGTTAGTTATTCCTGCTTTGTTTTTTTTGTGGAACCTGATCCAGGTTAGAAAAGGAAACAGGGCAGGGGTTTGTGAGTCCTGGATATACCATAGAGACCTATGTGCTTTTGGAATGTCCATGAATAGGTAGTTGGATGCCAAGGAAACTTCACTGACAGCAAACTGGACACCGAAAGGCTAAATATGACATGAGAGACAGTATGAGAAGTGTCCTATTGAGCAGTGATCTTCACAGAACCCATGACAATCAGAAGAGGTCAGAAAATCAGTTGCAACTGTCCGTTTAATTTGGTTTATGAAGTTCTGACTTCATGAACTTCCCCCATGGAAGTGAAGGCTAAGCCTTGAGTGAGTTGTTATGCCATAGAAGACATGACCACATACCAGGCAGTACAAATCAGTAACAACAAATAAACTCTCTTCCACTTAATGATATATCTTCTATTGGGTTTTGGGTTGTGGGTTTTTTTATCATCACATTTTAAAAGCCTTTACATGTTGTTTTTTTATGAGCAAGCTGATCTAGTTATCAGATATATTAGAAGCAAAGTGCTCTGCTGTTTATTTGGGTCTTCATTGAATCTCTCTGATATGGAGTACAGAATGGAGAAGTCCTTGTGCCATTACTCTTTAGTTTAAAAGTAGAAAAAACTATTCTTTATAGGCTGCCAGTAATACCTCTTTATTTCCAAACTTTAATCAATGAAGTCAGGAAGATTTTTGTTTTGTCTGGGAGAAGTTATTATATTCTTTCCTATAATGTCCTTTATCCCTTGCTTACCCATGCATCTCACTGCTTTTGGGCCAATAATTTTTTTAAAAAAAAAGGTTTTAGCTTTGAAAAATCTCTGGTAAAGAGTTTTTTACTATCTCTGAAATTTAATCCTGCAGGGACTTTGAGATTTTCTTTCATTTTGCATAAGGTATCAAGAACGAACATAGGAGTTTGCCAGCAACCCTGAACCAAGCTTATTTTTAATTAAAAACATTAGTTTGGGATGGAGGATGAGGAGGAAGGATTTAATGGAGAGAAAGAAGTATTCCTTCTTGAAAAATACTGCTAAAATGTAAGAAAATGTGTGAAATTAAACATGTGAGATGATACTGCAAGGAGCTGATTTTGATCTAAGGGATCATGAAATATTTAGAGAATTTTTGAAAGAAGTAATATTGAAGCACTGCTCATATTTAATGGAGGTGAATGAGTCACATTACCCACATATTATCTCAAAATACAATTAAGAGGGTATGAGCACTTCATACTTTTCTGGTGGTCTGGATATGAATAAGGATTAACACAGCAAGACATCTTCTTGGAAGCTGAAGTAGCAAGAATGCCAGGGTCTGTCCTCTCTTCCATTAGCTGCCTTTAATAGCAGATTATGAATCTGAAAGTGGATTTTATTCAAAACTTTTTGGAACTCTACTCAGATTTTTGACAGACTTGGTAAACCCGACATGCAGTAACAGTTATGAGTGTGCCACAGGCCAATTGATGTATGATCATAGAAGAGCTTTCTACTGGTCACTGCTGTGTTGTGTCTCAATCTAAAACTACAATACTCTCATGGGCTGAGAGCATCCTGTGCTAGACTGAATTTCCAGTGAAGAGAAGCGTGCTGCAGCAAGCTGCTCTGATGCCTGCTTGGTACTCATGACCCAAGTTATTCTCCTCCTTTTCTCTTTTGTTTCTGAAAAGAATTAATTCCCCTTCTTCCCCATTTCATTTGGCTAACCTTGGGAAGATAGAATTTCTCCCTCTACATTTTTGTATACCTTAGGGAGTCTTGGCTTTCTGTGTTTTTAAAATTCAAAAATTCTGTACTTCCTCTGCTTTGGATTTGGAAACTCATTTCAGACTTCCTCAGTAAAAAGAACCATGAACTACTGCAGAGGGTATTTCTGCTTTGGTTATGTCAAGATATTTTAACAGCAGTAAGCCTGTCAAAATATGTTTAGGAATGAATAGTATTTTTGAAAACTAAGCGAGGTTTTTTTCTAAGCTTCTTTTCTGTAGAGAATGTGGAACTTTTTACACATACACACACAAAAGTGTGCCACTGGGGAGATGTAAAATCTTTTAAAATTATGGACTATGTGCACCAGCTTCCTCTCTCTTCAGCCATGCCTTGGATCTCTTGTTTGTGTTATACTTCTAGCCTTTGAGCATCATGTCTGTAAGGGAGATTTTCTATAAAGACCTTGACTTTTTTTTTTTTCAGTGCTGTTCCAGAAGATGTACAGGTAAGAGAAAAAAAAAGGGAAATGAGGGTGAAGTAGGATTTTCTT
>VWZY01008558.1:78304-95339 GCA_013399075.1 Chloroceryle aenea | reverse complement strand
CTTTGTTTGTTTCATTTTAGTTCCTATCCTGAGCTATTTGGTAATATTGCAGTGTTGAACACAGCAGCTGTTTCATGGGCGTCTTATTTAAAGAGAGAACAGTCTCCCAAATAAAGAGAAGCAAAGAAGGGAAGCAGACTGTGCAGGCTGCTCATTCTGGTGGAGACAGGAAGGAAACTGTAAATAAAAACATTCATGATGAGCCTAGATGTCTAAACTATCTGGCTTTATACCAGCCACTTGTGTCGAGCAGTAGGAAGACACCTGTCTGCTGCCTTGCATAGATTTGAAAGTAAGTCTTGGTGGATCAAATTTTTCTAAAGCATTTAGACCATATCCCCATACTCGTGGTTATCAGGCATGTACAATGATTACTTTTGCACCAGTGTGCAAAAATACCCATGGACCACAGCTTTTTTTTTATTTTATATCCTTTTTTGGACTGTATTTCCTCTCATTTGTCCCTACCTACAGAGTTCTTTCCATACTTATCTCTTCTCTTTCTACTATATTTTCCTTTGATTCATTTATGGATGTGATCCAGAGACTGTTAAGTCCCCAGCAGAACTACAGTGTCTTCAACAGGTTTTTAGGATCAGGTTCTTAACAGACATTTAAGAAAGGTGTTAAACAAATTGCTCTGAGGCTTAAAACCCATTAGACATCCATGGAGTACATATAATGACTTTTTTTGTCTGCTCTACTCTGATTAATATGCTTTTCACTCCCAATCTGCTTTATTTCATTCGAGGTTAATTCTGCAGGACATTATAGCTCAGTAACAGCATTCATTCTTAATTATTTTGCATTATCTATGATGTGTGAACAGTCATGAAATATGTAGGTTTCAGGCATTAACAGCTTTTTCCTCTTTTCTGCCTTTCGTTTCAAAATCTGAAGGAGAAAAGCATGAGATTTCCAGGCCTCTGTCAGAGTGTGCTTGAGGTAAGGGAGGCAGCACTGCCACCATCCTCCTCATTAGCAAGTTCTGCCTCGAATGGCTTAAGCAGGCAGCGTGGCAACTGCCGAAAAGGCTGCAATCATGATCCCATTAATCTACCCCTAAGGGATCCAAAGAAATTATAGCAGTTACTGAGGCCCAAATGGAAAACCCCCTGGACAAGGGAAAAGGGAGAGGCAGCAGACATGTTCGGGCCTATATACAAGCTGTGCTGTAAATGTTCCTCCACCTGCAGTTTCAACTGAGATTGCTTGGTGCTGAGTCTGCAATTGCATCGAGTGGTCCCTTTACATATTGTGTGGGATCTGATAAATTTTTTGCAGGATTTTTTCCAGCTGTGCTCTCATCACATTGATTTAATGGCCCTTAAGAGAAACCATAAAAGTGCTTTCTGGTTAGTGGGCCCCAGCTGTTCCTCCTAGTATTGCATAATACAGCAGGCCGAGTTAACTATAGATTAATGATTATGAAATGTCTTGCTTAACCATATAATTTTTCAAACATACGAGGCATTAGACAAAATGCAGTTCACTGAGGTAACAAGATGACTCTGTTCGTGACGAAAAATGGCTTCAGAGGTGAGGTATATTTTAATCTAACCGAGATAAGGTTTTCCACAGGTCAGCCATGTCTCTGGCCAGTGATTTTGTGATATACATGAGCCATACATGTGCATGCATGCTCATGCATGCATGCTTGTGTGCTTCTCTTCACATATGTGTTTGCTCTTAAGGGCTGAAGGGTGATGGTTCACTGCTGGAAGCAGTTCTCTGTTTTCATTACCAAGCAACAGTGCAAGAAGCCAACAGGATCATTTGAGGATTATCAGGCTCTCTGATGAGGCTAAGAGCATTGCAAGGCTGTATGAAACTGAGGACTCCCACGTCACAGTGTCATATGAGCTCCTGCTGTCCTATCAGCTCTGGAGCAGTTGAGCAACTAGGTAACTGGTGAAGCATTAGGGCTTCATCCTAATCCCACTGAACTCAGTGGCTAAACGTCTGTTGACTCAAGTGGATAGGTGGGGTCATGCTCTGCGTGGGGGAAACATGCCCTGTGGGATGCTGCTGTACCAAGAGGATTATTTATAAAGTTTCGTAAGAGTTCAAGGTCCTCTGTGGTCCCTGATCACCATAAAAGGATAACATGAGTAAAGGAAATTATGAAAACAAGTGACAGTCCAGTGTTTTGCTTTTTTTCCACTATATACAGGAAAGCTAAAGTACCATTCACAGATTATTGTGTCAAAATCCATATGACAGTAAGGGACTAGGACAAGGCACCCTTTAAAGTAAAACAGACTTGATGAGACCTTGGATTGCTTCTATCCCTCTGCTTCACCTACTATTAAAGGACTTTAATGACTATAAAAGTCATATGTGCTTTTCTCAACCTCCAGGCAAATCAGAAAGTGAAATATAATACGTAAAATAGAATATAAATAAATATATTCTAAAATAGACTGTGAAAAGTCCATAACAATTTCTTTTGCAGGTATAAAACCAGAGAAACCCAAAGCTGCCTCTGGTGCCCTAAAATGCAAGAAAGCCTGAATTTGAGGTGTAACATCCTAAAATCAGGTGCAGATTCATTTTCTGCCCCCTTTCCCTAGAAATGATACAGCTTGCAAGAGTTTTGATGGGGTACAGTCCAAGCTTCTTATTTTTTCAGGTGATCCTGAACGTTTAAAGCAATATAAATAATGTAAGATGAGAAACGGTCAGCAATATTAAGCAACCTAAATTAAAGAGGAATATTAAAAGCTGAAAGCATGAATTTTTTGTGGTTTACTTTTTTTCAAAGTTGTTAAAACTCAAATGAGAAAATTCCCTACCAAGTACCTGCAGCTCAGCAGAGGGGTATCTAAAGCTGAGACACTGCACCATAAATTGCCAATCATCCTTTATGACAGTGTGGATCATTTAAAGTAACAGTCCCATGAGGTTTTTTTTCTGGCATCTGCAAAATCTGTGTAGTGAGGACATGCAACATGTCATCCAGAGGAATAGCTTTAAGGTTGGCTGCATAGATCAGGGCACTGAAATGATCACTCCTGGTCTTTTTTTAAAGACTTTTCAGTCTATAACTTAAAACATCTAATGAAGAAAGAGCAGAAATAAAACCCTAACTACTACCAATCTTTCATCAATGGCTGGCATCTTAATTTTAAGCAGAAAGTGATTTAATATTTTTTGAATATGCAACGTAAAACATTAAATATTTGCTTATCTGTATAAAGAGCTTTTATAGCTAACAACTAAGGTAGATATAGAAGAATTAAGTGCTGTTGTCATCTGTATTTGTTCTCATAATTTTCTGTTGCTTAACAAAGAGACATGGTGCGTATTTCAAGAGCTATAGTTTGTCAGCAGCTGGATTTACATGCTGGGTTGCTTGAACC
Organism: Chloroceryle aenea; assembly: GCA_013399075.1. NCBI lineage: Eukaryota > Metazoa > Chordata > Aves > Coraciiformes > Cerylidae > Chloroceryle > Chloroceryle aenea. Next base: position 91,977 of record VWZY01008558.1, on the reverse strand, counting down.
TGAATTAATTTCAGATTTGTGCAGAGTAATCTTGGGATTGTAGGACTGAGTTGGCTGCAAAAGGATGTACGTGGCTTACACACCTTCCCTTATGTTTACCTACAAAGCAGCAGCCTCTTTTATGTGCATGTGGGAAAAACCAATTGTTCCTTCCTCTGGAACAGGAAACCACAGTCTGTTCATTCTGGTAGGTCCACTACAAGTGAGTATATTCCATCAGCAGCTTCTGCTGATGGCAACAGGGAAAAGAGTTGACTCTGGATTTCTTCCTAATGCAATTAAGAAACAATTTAAATTGCAGGAGTTACGATGATTAGCACAGAACCACTTGGAACATGGCAAATTCAGAAAGAGAATTTCAGTCTCACCTCTGGTGTAGATGTTGGAGGCATGTAATAGCAAGGGAAGTTTGAAATAGAGAAATGAGAGTGGAAGGACTCTCTTGAATTGTTTTTTTCTCACTCAAATATACAGGACCCTGTTCAGAAGCATTTCTGTTTCTGTAATCTTAAGCAACCTTTTTCATGTCTGTTAAGTGCCTGGTGTCAGCCAATCTTATGAAGAGTTTCTCTTGAGGGACAGTACCAGGAAAACATTGACTGAAGCAGCAGCTGAGATGAAGTGCAGAGTTTTTATACACCACACATAAAATAAACAGTGGTGATGTATGGGAACTCGAGACCAGTTTTTCAGACTTTAGCTACCTGTGATTATCAACTTCTTTTCTGTCATCTCTTCCAGTCTAACTTCTCTACTACTTCTCTGTTTGAAGGAGCCATTAAAATATCCTTATGGTGATGTGAATTAGAGTAAAAGCAGCAGGTTGCCTTGAAAATTGAATGCACTTCTTTGTTAAAAACTTAAACTGAATAGCTAGTGCTCTGACCAAGTGGGTGAATGGTGCTTAGCTATTGTGTGCAGATTATAAGACAAATTCCTTTATGAAAAGAATTGCAAATGATTCTTCTGAGTTGAGGAACGTGAAATAACAGTGAATAATCAGATGAAAGTTTGTCTTGTCTGGTGTTTATTACATGACTATTCTTTGGGTGGATTATTGCATCTGGTTAGGAGGTCATGTGCAATGTGATGTGTGTAGTCAAGCTTCTGAGCTTCTAGAATAAAGATGTGTGAGAGTGGGACTGGAGAAACTGGAGCAACACAGTAACCACCTCACAGAATTGGAGTGAGGTCTGGAGCAGTGATTCATAGTTGAAGGCACTACCCTGTGTCACTGGTGCATCACAACAGAATTGAACAGGAGTTCTTGCAAGGTGGACCTGTGCAAACTGAGTTAGAACAAGGCCTGTGGTGATTTCATTGTGCTAAGCTTCACGCAAGCTGACATGCTGGGAAAAACAGGCAAATTTTTCATGACAAAAAAGTAGCTCAAGCATTTCAAGAAAGAAATACTTCCTGCAGGAATAAGATTGCAGACTATCATTTTGCTCCGTGGACACTGAATGGTCACATAAATTCTTGTCCTATCTAATTCTGTTTTGTTGCTTTTAAAATTTTGTAATAACAGTATATACTGTATCATTCTGAGAAGAGAAGGAATTCATATGCAGTTCCAGAAGTGTGATTAGGAAACAATATTAAAAAGGAAATTTAGAGACAGACCTAAAAAGACTAATTAATATACTGATAATTTTTTTCCATAAAAAGATTGAATTGCTGAAAGGCACCTTTTCAACTGAAACAATTTGATTATAGATAGTGAAATGTATGTGTAAGGCTGGGTCAAAACTGGAATAGAGGAAGAAAGTAAGGATTGAATATTTTCCAGTGAGCCTAGAAATATGACATGAGTCAGAAGGACCATTAACCCCTATCTGTCTAGAGGAACCTGCAAGACATATTTAAATCTAGTTCTTGCCCACTTTATGCATAACAGTCAAAATCATGTTGTAAGTGTACGAGCAACTCTGGTTTGGCTCATAAATATAGCACTATGAAGGAGGAAACCCTCTAACTTTCCAATATAGTAATACCTTTTCTTCTTTCTCAGGGTTAAGAAAGCCATCCAAATCTGTGTTTCTTAGGAGTATTTTAAAACTTGATATTAAATAAATTGAGATAAGTCCTAAACCGAAGGTTTTGGATGTGAATGTTTACAGATTTTTTCAGCTCAGCATTTGTCCACTTATTTACAACAAGATTAGATTTCCACTGTCACAAGGAAGAGAATGAATAGGGATGGTCTCTACCACAGGAGCCTTTCTGTTCTCTGTCTCCATTCAAAATTAAGCAGTCTAGTGCTCGTTAGATGCTAAAAAGTAATATAAGTGAAAGCTCCCATTAATTGTCCCATCACTTTCAATTGGTTTCCAGAATCCAAAAATTCACATTGAGCAGTACAGAAAAAAAGGGCCAGCGTCTGTTTTGTTTCAAGGACAGCCAACACCAGTGAAATTAATTGGGATTTGTAGATTTACCCTTTTGCCAGCCTTCAAAATAGCAGAGGTTTGGAAAATTAATTTCCACCTTAAAGAACAGACTGGTTCCATTTCTATCAATAAAACATATTACTTTTTAGCAAAGAAAACACCATTAAATGAATGTCTAGGCTAAGGTCTTTTCAGTAACGGAGAGAATGATATAATCATGAGAGAAGGCAGCTTCATTATAGTGTCAGCATTTAATGACTGGACAATTTGATATACTGTCAAGCTCCTCTAAAAGAATTAAAACCTGCTGAATAGGTGAATTTTTTGTTATTAAAAAAAATTTAAAAAAATTATTTCCTTAGAATTTTAGGAATGTGAATGTTTACAGAACCAGCCACGATGTTTTCTTAGATCAAACCCACAACCCTTTGGAGTGCTTAAAATGTTCCATCCTTCTCAGCAATATGCTAACACATAAAACAAGATCAAGCATGAGTGTAAGCAAAATGTACATGCAGTGGCATACCAGGTTTACTCGTGCATCTGAGAAACTACATGCCAAAAAGCTGGACTTCCTTCAAGAACAGCTCTTGTAACAAATCTCACTCTCTTTGTTTTCTACAGGTAACCTTTTAATTCTTAGATTTTTTGAAAACCTAACTCAAATGAAAGTGTGGGACTTGTGGATAGCAGGAAGAACGTCCCAACTCAGAATCATTAGTTAAAATGTAAATTGTTCTGAAGAATAAATTTTATCCATCTACAGGTATACCAAAAGAAATAATATAATGGAAGCTGTGACAATCCATGCAGTTTCAGTTGTATTCAACAAAATAAACCATTGCAAACTGAAATTTTGCCCAAATTCATCAATATAGGTGACTTTTGATCACATTTCATTACAAATCCTTAACCAAACCAGTTTCACATGGTTCTACATCTCACTACAAATCAGATTTTTTTTGTAATTAACTTTGCATGTAACAACTAATCTAACATATAAAATAAAAAGGCAACACAAAGACAGTTTAGCATGAATTTTCTCCTGAACTACTAGTAACACAGTGCAAGGACTCAGAAGCTGCATGAATGTACGAGCTAATGCAGCCAAATGAATTTGCTGAATATGCATTTTAATAATGTTAACAAAATAACTTGTACTTAAATTTTGGCTAAACATGCTTCCAATGTTTTTTTTTTTGGTGGAAAAAACCCCATACAAATAACTCAAAAAGTGACTATACAATTAGTTTGTTTCACGTCTTGCAGATAGCAAGCATGATCTCAAAGTGACTTTAGTGATGATTTCTATTAAAAGGTTTCACATTAAAATACTTTGTATAATGTAAACCAGATTGGCTTGGCTGAAGCCTGATTTTCAAGCAGTTTGAGAGAGCTATTGTTAACAGAAATGATCACTTTGGTAAGCTAACAGCAATTGTATGCAAATTCTGGAGTACGCCACAGACTTACTATTTGTGGTAAAATTGTGGCAACATTCTTAACAAGACTGACGGAAAATTGCCAGTAGCAGGAATTGCTGGCAACCTCAAAACTGCTGCTGTGGTTATCCTCTCAGATTACTGAGAAATTGTAGCAGAGTTTGTAACAAAACTGTAGCTTATTATATTGAGAGAGAAAGTGAGAGAAGAGACACTTAAGATGTAATTTCAATGGCAAAGAGTAATACCAGTATGGAGCAGTCCTGTTTCAACCTGGTGAAGGTGAAATGGCTCTCATCTCAAAGGCAGGCAGGCTTGGTACCTATAACTGATTTTAAACTACTTGCTTGTTATCATGAGATTGTAATTTATCCCTAGAAAGGATCTAGGATGACTTCTGGCATTTTGTAAGGATGCATTTGATGACCATGCTTGAGCTTTCAATGGTCTTAAGAAGAAGTCAAGATGCTTTCTTCATCCTCCCTCGTGTTCTGGTCTCACTGGTGCCTCTGATCAAGTCAGCTATGTACAGGGATGTGCCCATGTCCAGTGTGTGAGCTGAGTGAGGACAAACTAGAACAGAAACCTAAAACGGTGAGAAATAGATGTAAGATCTTCAGTTCTATGCATTTGAACAGTGCATTTAAATACAGTTACAGTAAGTTAAGTGCTGAGTGCCCCTGAAGGACTTCCCTGCAGCCTTGAAGGGACAAACTAGCAGCAGTTCAGTTCCATAGTTTCTCTCAGACCTAGCCAATCCCCTAGATCTCAATTCTCTTTGGGCTTTTTCTTGGGCATCTTGAATAATGTTTCATGGATATAAGAGAGCTGAGTGCAGTGAATGTAAATCTAATAGAGCACTGAAGTAATTGGTTTAGTGAGGAATGAACGCCAAGTGACTTGTAGAGAGAATGAGCGTGAGAGAACCAAGAAAAACAAAAAATTAACAGGGTTTCTATTAGATTATACACATCAACTTATTTTTTGTAGAAGTATAATATGTTCAACATTTAACCCCACCATTTCTTTGTATTACAGTTATCTTTAAGGGTGGCATCCATGAAATACCTTAGAAATGACTGAATTCATAGCATCACCACCTGATTTGCCTACCCACTGCAGAACCAGTCATTGATCTTCATGTTTCTTCTCCACATTTTTATGCTGTTCCTAGGAATTCATAATTTCTTGACAGTTAGATGCTCACTTGCAGGCTCGAGGCCTTATTGTTAGTTGACATATGAGCTAAAGTATAAAACAGCATAAAGTTTAGGCTAGACATTGTGTTCCACAGGTTGTAGCTTCTGATAACACTACCTAGGTCTTTCACTGCTCCTAGATCTCAGGAAAAGCTCTTGAACAAAATTGCCTCATTAAATCTCCCATGAAAGTCATTGTTTGACCATGTTCCTCATACACAATCCAATGATATTTCATTGGATGCCACTGAGGAACTACATAAAGGTAGATACTCCTTCATGGAAGCATACAGTATTTGCTAAAACTTATACTTGGTCTACTTGAATTCATTCAAGAGAAGGATGGTGTGGAGATGCTTTTTCTTTGAGCTTGAGTCGGAGCAGGGATGTTAAACCAAGGCTGTGTACCTCCTAACCACTCAGATATTGTGATTTCCAGGGTGGGTTGAAGCAAATCAACTTTCATGGGGACAGAAAGGATGTCAGAATGACTCTTTTGTTCAAAGGTGAGTGAGTGCCCTCTCCAGGAAGATAGGGTGTTCAAAATGCTCATATGCAAAGAGACTGCCCAAACTACGGGCTATATGCCAGCATTTTTTTTTTCTCTGTCTGGTTTTCTTTGTTTTGATTTTTTTATGGAATATTTTTTAATGTCCTTTTTGAATCTAATCCAGAAAAGCAAAACACTTCATTTGGAACTGTCAAAATGAACTGTTTTGAAATTTCTGCATTTCTTTCTTATTAATCAGAAACCTTTTATTCCTCCTGAATTTAGCTATAATTAACAAACATCTTTATTTCAAACAGAGTTACCATTTTGGGTGAATAAAGACAAGTTGGAAGGCACAGAGGAGTCCTTCCCCATCTTCCACACAGCCTCACACAGATGGTCCAGCCACACCATATATTCATGCCATACAGCACGACTGTTGCAATACAAGTAAGTAGTGACTCTGGCCAGGAAAAGAGAAGTTTCTTGCATCTTTTGGATATTCAGGTGAGATTAGTGGGTTTTGGCTTTGCAGAATCTCTGGGATAGTCTTTAGGGCCTGATCCAGTCAGTGTGAATGATAACCTATCTTAAGAGAACTGAAACCTGTCTACTGAATCTGAAATGTGCCATCGAAAGAGCAGCCAAATGGGGCAGGACTTTCTCTTTTTGACACTGAGGGGCTTGAAATTACTTCACTTCCCTGTGTGGTAGTCTATTTGTGAAATAAACAACAGCTGGCAGTGTGTCTTTTAGTGGGAATCATAAGAGACTTAAAAAGAATCTGACTTGCTTTGAGAGTTCTGCAGGATAACCACCACCGAAGAGGAAAGTGTTGCTGTTGTGACTCTTTCTACTAATTCTGTAAATATAGAGGGTGTGGGTGCTAGAAAGCTGTCTGCAAAATCCCCCTAAAGAAGTAGCCATCAAACCTTTCCTGTGGAAGAATGGGGCTTAGCACTGCCAGAGGCTCTTCTGAGCAGGGGCAAGACAGTGACCCTGAGCTCTTAACCCTATGCCTGCAGTTACTCCAAGGAGGACAAAGGCTTCCAGCCCTATCTCCTGCTGCAGACATGGTGGCTGATCCCAACTGCCCACACCTGGTTCAGCTGGGCTGGTAGGAGAGATTGTCTTTTCCAGGGAGAAAATAGATGATGTGTTGATTCCTCTGTGGGAATGGTGTTAGGATGCACAGAGCCCACACACGGGACTGTGCTGGGTCGATTTTAGCTTACCAGGTTGACTATGCATTGCTCAAAGCCTCACTGTAGACAGATTTTTATCTTACTTTCTTTTATTTCTTTTTTTTAAATTTGTTTTAAAATATATTTGCTCTCAAGTTAAGACTTTGTCTGCCAAGTTTTGCCCAGAAAACATTTTTGCAGCCAAGTTACAAACCCCTCCAAGTGCGGGTACGCAGTGTAGCAATGGAGAGAGCCTAAAGCATAATGGCACCAGTTAGCTCCCTGAGAATGCCACCTTTATGATCTGTTATCTTCCTTTGCCAGCTTCAGTTTGACATTTCATGAAAGCTGGGTTGAGCAATTCATTTTAAGCTTAGTTTTGGACTTAGTTATCAAAATAGGACAGTAAAGCTCTCAAACATGCTGTATGTTCTTGGAAAACACTGCAGAAAGACAAATATTTCACTTGGAATGAAAGGAGATATAAATCTCACACAGAATGCCTGTCAGCAAATTTAGCTAATATGCTAATTGCCTGAGGAGAGGACTGATGGGATATCCTATCTTAAAACCTTAATGTGGAAAAAATATAGATCTATCTTATACTGAGAATATCATGTTAAGATTCATGCACCCACTGAAATGTTTGTCTTATCACAGAAATAGATTTGATATTTTTTATTATTATTATTTTTTTACTCATTTATTATCTGTATCTGTTCCTTTGGGCAGAAAGTGTTCAGAAACTGAGTTCTGACTGGGATTAACACTGGGACCATTAAATATTCTTGAGCATATCGTCCTAATTGATGGTAGCTTGCTAGCAGAGGCAGTGTTTATCTAGAGATTACAGGGCCAGTGCTAGGGCATGGAGAATTCTGCAGTCCTGTTTCCACTGATTATCTAAATGTATCCCAAAGGATGTAATGATTGTGCTTAATCTGTCCCTACTGGTGTAGCTGGAAGGAAGGACTCCACCAATAGCTGTGGAATAGGCAGCACGTGCTGGCTAGCTGGAAGGAGATGCTATTATTCCTTTCCTGAGTACACTCTGTGTAGCTGCCTGTTTCCAGCCAGCCAGCTGCTGTTCTCCTAGCACTGCAGAACTGACTACCTTTGCACCACTGGGAATCCATCTGAGATACACAGAAGCATACATGACTGACCTTCAAGCATCTACCTACTGACAGTGTGTCTCCCAGGAGGCCATGAGGAAGGGCAAGCACTTGAGGACAGCAGGGTAGTGCAATGCAGACTACACAAGATGCAGGGGTTTTATTTCGTGGTGTTGTCAAGACCTCACCAGGCTCTGGAGAGATGGCTGGGAGATGAAAAGCTAGCTATGCTCTTAGCAGTGCATCATATTTCTTTCAATCACTGCACATCCATTTTATGGCACTCTTGAGGCACTCTGGCTGCAATAAGTTTTAAACTTTTTAAGAAACAGTTGGCACTCAGTATAGAAAGGCAGCCATGCCACCATCTCAGGAGATGGTTTTAAGAGATCATGCAAAGTGCAAAAGGGAAGGTACTCCAAATATTACAGAGGTACAGTTCTTCTCTTCAGTGAGGTTTTTACCTCACTGGTGCCAAACAAATGCGGTCAAACCCTGCTCGTTTTGCCCTTGATCACTCCCACTGTTTTCACAGCAATCAAACTGGAATTGTTCAAGGTAACCATTCATCCTGCTGGCTTCAGCACCGCTGTGTTAGCTTCACTTAAGATGTTCTTTTCATGAAAAGACTGCACACCTGAAGGAGAACCCAGAAATAAAGCCCTCCTAGCTGTAGGATAATTACTGTACTGGCTGCAGACATTTTACACAGCTATGGCTTGGTTATAGACTGGAAGATTCATTTTCTGTAGCACAATGGACTTCCAGAGTTGTTTGGGTTTTTTTTTCTTCTCTTTAGACATTATAATGAGGTACAACAATATCACTGTGATGTTCTTTTCAGAGCTCATGAAATTTGGTGTGTTTATGCATCTCTCAGAAGGAACATCCCTTATCCAATCAAGCTTACTGATGCCTCTCAACTTAATTAACCTGAGAAATGTTCTTGAGGATCCACAGATCATATTTTCAATTGCTTTTACATTTATAATGCAAAATTCTTTATCAATATTACAAAGTCAGTACCCCAGTGAGGAACAGATGAGTGTGCATCTGAAAAATGAGACACTCATGTGACCATTTTCATGTTTGGTTGACTGAGAAATAGGAGGAATTTCCTTTAATTGTGGGGGAGAGTCTTTGGTTGTGTCAGGTGTGGACACTTTCAATATCAAATGGCAATAGGTTCTGAAAGTTTTCAGTTTGTTTGTTTTTTATGAAGAAAGCAATACAGGATTGTGAATTAGACTGGCAGCCTTATCATAATTTTAATGAAAATAAGTGTAGAAGTCCTGCAGGACTTCCATAGGCATTATACATTTTTCTTCTAAGCAGCCACCACAACTACCAGAGCAGACAGTAGATGTCAAATCCTTTTTGCTGCTTTTCTTTCCAGAACAATAATAGCAATGCGGAAACAGCACATGGTTTTTCTAAAGTTATATTAGACATATCTGATCTTCATGTTTGCAGTAATCTGACTTTGGCAGGCTTTTTAAAGACGGGTTAGGGAGTATTACATTAGACAGTGGTGCTAGGCAGCCAAACTTATGATATTTTGCAGTTCCAGAAAAGAAAGTTCAACACAGCCAAGCTCTGAACAGAACAGATATTGTATATTAAAACAGGCTGGAAAACCTAAGAGAGAAACATCCAAATGTTGCCCAACTGTGCAACTGCACTAGGAAATCGCATGGAGCTGAAGGTCTGAACCAGATATGCAGAAAATGGGGAGATTGTAATCCCTCTAATATGGGAAGTGTGCCCTGTGGGGGACTACTTCTCCCAGCATGCAACTGCAAATGTCACAGATGTCAGCCAGCCTTAAGCAGAACAGCTGAAAAGCGTGCAAAATTGCTTTGACACAAATAATCACATATACAAAGTGGAGGCCATTGCTTCAGATGCTGCTGGAAAATAAATCTCCTGTCTGTGCACAAAGGAGAAGGCAGAGATGTGAAATTATGCTGACAAATATTTTGGTCTAGTTATACACCATTTATAAAGCTGTTTTGAAGTCATTGCTGTTATTTGAGTTATAATGCTCTCTCCGAAGGAGAAATTTATTGCAAAGGTACTGAAATTTGTCAGCTGAGAAAGTAATTTTTCTTTTTGGCAGGAAGATCATTGTAGAAAATGGTATATTCTAAAAACAGAGACAAAGGAAATGGGCAATGGATGCACTTAAAATGGAAAATAAGCAATATTTCTAAATAACAACTTACAAACCAAAGGATGATGCAACAAATACATAATATTTAGGGGTATGGCTTTACAAATGAAACTAAAATCAGTCGAAAATGCAAGAAAACTTTGACCTTTATATCATCCCTCAGCTGAAATATCTTTTGATATCACCTTCCAAGATAACTGCAGGGGTAGAGGTTGATAGTACATACGTAGCAGTGATTTGGCATGAAATCCTTTTATGAGTCTGTTGTTGTATCCCTAAAACAAACATTGTAAGACCAGAAAATACTATGAGTATAAGATGAAAAATAAACAATATAAAACCAAATATATTTTCACATGAAAATCCACCAAACAGCCTTACCTCTGCCCCAGTGTAATATGGTATATTACACATGTATCAGGCATTTTATTAATTATAATCTGGTATTAGATTAAAGCAACTTCATTAAGGATTCTAAATCTCTCCTCCTGGTTAACTCTGGAGGATGAAATTTGTATTTCTAGTTGTGCTCACATAAAATAGACATAGACGTGTTAATTTTAACCTGCTTCTGAAAACTGAGTTGATAATGTTATTTTTCTTAATTAATTTTTGCAATAACCCTGAAGTACTCTTGATTTTTTCACAAAAATAAAATAAATTTTTTAAAAATCAGTAAATAAACACAACTTCAGTTGCACTCCAGAGCTGCTTTTTGCTGAAGAGCTTCCTTTACAAATATCTGTATATCACCATTTCATACAAGAATGATAAAGAAGGATTTGTAGGAGAAGGTCACAATGTCTTATTTCTTATTATTTGACTCTTTATCAAACATTTCTTTGCTCTTTTAGGCTGCTTTGAATGAGAGGTTTGGGTTCAGGTTGGAGCACTGCTGACATTTCTGGTGTCAGCTCCCTGCTTACCCCGTATGCCTGCACCCTGTAGCTGTTGACTTGATGGGTGGGCAAGCTTTATAACTTTTAAGGACCAGAGATTGACCTTTTAGTTGCCAACCCTTTCCCTTGGAGAAAACTGAAGTCACCCTGAGCTACTGGCCATTGTGCATCTGGTCCTGAGGTGCTGAGCTCTTACAACTCACTTGGGTTTTGGTGATGTTCATAGGTGCTAATGAGGATTTTAGAAATATGAACATGGAAAATGAATTTTCAAAATGGCATTTTAAGTTATCTGATGGATAATTATGCTTTTCTGAATCTAGGACTGTTCATCTTTCTCTATATGGCTATTATAAAAACATGGAGCAGCCGTGTCAGGCAGAGGAGATGTGCTCAAGGCAACCAAACTCAAGGGGACACACTTCACATTAAAGATGGATTTCCCATGATGCACTGTAAAGTTGCAGGTAGGTTTCTCTTCTAAAACATCCTTTCAAGCAGCCCATCTTTCCACCTTATACTGAAAACAACCCTTGGCAAGGCTCATGTTCTGGGACTCTCTTTCCCACTTTGGGTATGCTCTGTATCACCTAAAGCCTTTAAATACATTTCTAAAATACACAACAACGTTCAAAGAAGGGTAATGAGACTGATGTAAAACAACTCAGTGAGTTGCTTTAACACTGTCATAAATAAGATTTTGTAATCATTATAATCATGATGATCCCCTTAGGCCTTCCAATTTCTGAAGCATGGGGTTGTCATTAGCGTAGCTAACTAAAAAGATATGTGCCCAATTTAGTTCTGCTGTCTTTTGAGACTTGTCAGGGAAGATCCCTCATGCCTGCTGGGCACCTAGAACAGGATCTGTATAAATGTTAAGTGCCTCTCTTCAGGAAAACCATTAGAACACCCCATAATCCTATGAAAGGCTCTACCCAGATGCTGTTGAGACTCAGTTGTATGTCCCTTCTCAGCTTGCACGTTCTCAAGATGCTGTAAACTAGGAAGGGACAGAAGCTCCCAGCTCTGAGGAAAAAGAATGTTAGCTCCTATTTAAATTGTGAGGATCCAGAGATGCATCTCAAGGGGAGCCTAATTTGAGATGGCTGTCAAATTTTTGGCTGTATCTAGGAAGGTACTGATATTGGCTATTTTAATTTAAAGAAGCCCATGGAGGTGCTGGTGGTAATAGTATCTCAGTATGCCAAATCATTGTCACACAGAAGCTGGAGACTGCTGATGGGATTCTCTGGGCATTTCTGTCACTTAGGCATAGGTAAAACCCTCCCCATAATTGCTCCCTTAACTTTGGTTAAATCCACCACAGTGTGGGTTCCCAGAGCAGTGCTGAGTTCCAGCCATTTGCTGAAGGGCTCAGGAATGGTGGGGTACACAGCACAAGATAGCTATACATTGTTCCAGAACAAGGGTGCTTTCTTGAACAGGAGCCATGATAAAATTACATAGAAGATATTTCACACTGTAAAAATGAAATATTTTGGTCAGGAAAAAAAAAAATTAAAAAAGCAGTGAAATATTTTACCATGGTTCAATGAAGAACCTTCCCTGTGGAATGAAGCTGAGAAATCAAGCCTGTTCTTCCTTCAGGTGCAGAAATGACCAACTGAAACAGACCTTTCTGGAATATCTTTTTTTGCATTACAAACATGGGATGAAATCACAGCAGTATCAAATGCAATGACTACATTAACTTTAGTGAATCAAATTTTAGCTCGAGGAAACTTGTCAGATTACCAACAATATACCTGACAAAGCTGCAAGACAAAGAAGGCTCCCCTATACATCACTATTATCTATCTGATAAAATGCACCAGAGTTGCAGGCAAAGCTCTGAAGTAGGTTATCCTACTGAAATGAAAAGAGGTCAATGATGGCTATATAATATTTTCAAATGCAGCTTCGTCTCTCTTGACATCTGCATAGACTAAATGAGTTGTTGAAGGATTTGAACAGTTTTACAGAGTATATTAAATTTCATGACTTGCACACAAAAAAAATATTCATTTGGTTGCATGTTGGAAAACCAGAGCCAACAATAACTGTGGGATTTATTAAAAGCAGGCCACTGTTTTAATGGGAAAATATTTTTATGCTATAAGCAGTAATGACTTTTTTACAACTCTAGTAAAAACTGAAAAGAAGAGCGATGAAGATTCTTGGGATGGATGGATTTTGCTGCTCTTGAGTCAATCAGTAGAATAAAATATTTGGATTTAAATAGACACAGCACCTGTTTCATAGCTACCAGGAAAACTAGAACCTTCTTTACTATTTAAAGTGTGAAAATCATCCTGTAAAAACTAAGATGAGTAGGTGTTACCTGATGCTGTGTGACATTGTGGGTATCTTGAAATTACACATTTCTAATAGAACCATCATCTCCCTGGCAAGATTTTTATAGTACAGCAAATTATGGCTGTGGATTGTATTTCACTCTGTCATGCAGTATTAGGCTGCCATTGTAGTGTCTCTCTTGGAACTGCCCCTTTGTCTGGATTTCTCCTGATACGCAGCAAAGTTTCCAACCACACTGAGACAGGAGTTTTGGTGGATGGTTTTGTTCAGACAAACTATTACACTCCCAGTGTGCCTGCAAAGAGGTTCCCTCCCATCCTGTTCAGCTGAGCCAGGTGATGGAGACTTGTGCCTGCTTACTGAGAATACCCAGAGTGTCACAAACAGCTCAGCCTAACTCAGGCCAGCCAGGGCTGCACTCTGCTCTCAAGTCCAAAGACTTTTCTCAAAACTTGGAAAGGA
>VWZY01008558.1:56709-77649 GCA_013399075.1 Chloroceryle aenea | reverse complement strand
GGAAAGGAAAGGAAAGGAAAGGAAAGGAAAGGAAAGGAAAGGAAAGGAAAGGAAAGGAAAGGAAAGGAAAGGAAAGGAAAGGAAAGGAAAGGAAAGGAAGGAAAAAGTACCTATATGTTGCCAAGGGGATTTGGCTAATTTGCTACTTTAATATCTTGTACTCAGAGCACATTGTCTTATTTCTGTCAGAACTCGACCACTCAGGAGTGCAATATGCTCCTGTTAGGAGTCAGTTGTTTCTTTCCTTCTCTTTCTACCACATATGAAGTTCAGATTGTAATGTGATAAGCTTATGTTTAGCTTCTATTGGATCGCTTCCACTGCTTAGTCCTCCATCTACACTCTACTAGTAATAAGACTGGAGTAATACAGTAATTAGGAAATTAATCCAGGAATTAGAGAAAGTTACATTGTTACTTTTAGTCATATTTATTGGAGATAAAGATAATGAACTTTGGAGAAGGTGGGGACACTTACAGTAGAGCAATGTCTCCTACAGTTTCTTTGTATGTGGGTGCTGTGGATAGAAGTCATACAATTCCCCAATAACTGATGCTATAAACATCCCTGAGGCAGCATGTTTAACTCACCTGAATCTACCAGTTCTAGATCCATAATCAAAGACTCATAATGATGACTACCGACGTAAATCCACCATAAAAAATGTTTCCATATCTCATTAAGTCTTTCTCCTTTAGACTTGTACACAGAATTAATTTATCTGCCTATGGGGATGAATTTAGGAATACAAAAGAAATCTGTCAACCTCTCTGTGAGCTGCATTTTATTGGAAACAGTTTTCCTCAGATGACAAATAAAATATAAGCTCACCCCATTGCACCTGTAGAGTAGTCCCACTTAAACTGACATACTTCTTTGCACCTCCATCAAAGTTGCAAGGGCACAAGCAATCTGAAGAAAGGAGCTTAGCTAACTGAAGTGTGGTAGAAGCCTATAGGGTACCAAACTGAATCATCGCCCTCAAGTCGAACAAATCTTTTTACTGGGACCTTCTGAAGATAAATACTCATCCATCCAGCTCCCTTCCTGTTTTGTAATGTCTCCCTGTCTAATTTAATAAATGCTTTCTTGCTGTTTCTTGGCATCTTCCAGAACAAGGAATGTAAACTGAAAAGACCAGGGAGACTAGTGTAGGTCCAGAATTCCACAGTGAATAATATCAGAAGACACAGAGATGAGTCTGCTGGCCCATACCTCTTGCCATGACCTCTACAAGGAAAGTTGCTCACTGCTGTGTGAAGAAGGCTTTTGTTGTACAATAGTGAAGACATTTGAAAGTCAGAAGAAAGATACATTCTCTAAGAGGCCAGATACTAAGACTAAAAAAAAGTCAAAAATAACAATAAGAAAGGTAATACTTAGAGAAAATAGTACAGCACAACAACAATCATCAAAGAATTCTTTGCAATATTTTATGACACCTTCAGTCAGGTAGAACATGCCTGAAAAGAACAGTAGCTGCTGGATAAACATAATTCATTTATTCCTAGTCCATAGTCATCTATTATTGTCTAAATTATTTAAAAATGATTGATACTGTGACACTTGTTATCCAAAATGAGCACCTTAACTTTTGAAGTCTGAATTGTTTAAATTTAAGATAATTCCATTTTAAGTAGTATATCTCAAAACACACATGAAGTTAAACTCTCTCTGTGAAGTGGACCTTCTGCAGTGTGCTTGAGATTAATTTTCTATTCATTCACAGAAGAGCTATTGCTGGAGATGCACATAAGAAATTGCACTGAAAATTAATTCTGCTTCTGGGTGGCCTTGCAAAACTATGAAGTCTCTTCAGACTCTAATATTTTGTCTGCATGGAGATTTGCCCTTCAGAAATAGATCACTGTTGTCTACATGTTCATACACCCTGCTCTTGGCACTTGGAACTATCACAGAAGAGTATTGTATTCATAAAAATTCAGTGGTGAATGGCATTCATCTGCAGGTTACAGAGCAAACTGTAAACACTGAGAAGCTTTAAGGGAAAACCAGTACAATGTGATGTGTAAAGAACAGCATGGCTTCTAGCATTGCTACCAGGGGTTAGGTAGCCCTGAATGAGAGAAGTTCAGTGTAGGTTTTCACCTCTTTGTAAAAGAAGACAAGGCTACTGGTATTTGTTGTTGAATGAGCTGAGATTTATGGAGAAAGACTAATGCATTCTTCTTTATTCATATAATTTGTTCCTTTGTGACTTTTTCCAAAAGTCTGTCTTTGCCCACTTCATAAAGTCACTGCAGGGGTTTGTCTGACATTAGAGCATTCTGAGAGAGCACAGCCTTCCCTAGATATGATGAGTGGTCTTTGGTACTCCTCAGGGCTCTTGAAGAGCACTCACCAGTACCCCTTAGTTTACATGCACCTTTCTGTTAATATACTGAAGTTTCTTACCTCTCCTTTTGACTGTAAAGTTCAGGTTGGTGAGGAATACCCTGCTGCTTCTTGGATAGCCCTTGTCATGCAGTGGGAGCTGGGCAGTACAACAGTAGAGCAGCAGTGGATTGCCATCATGGACTACCAGTCCCATGGAAAATGGGTATTTGGGTTTTCTGAGGCACTCTGAAATCACTTGTATGAGTGGAAAAGCATTAAGATAAAGTAACCAAGCTATTTTATTAAGATGCCATTTATTATAATTGTTTGAAAAATAAAAATAAAATCAATTGAGATCAAGTCAGATAAAATTAAAGATTATAGCTAAGAGCTGATCAGGGCCTCCACAAGCCTTTCTGATGCTGCCCAGCCCCACCAGGGCTGCCCAGGAGCAGTCAGACCCTGTCTCAGTGATGCCACAGCAGGGCTGGTCTCCAGGTCCCCACATCCCTGCTCTGTCAACCTGTGGGGCCCAATGTGCCAAGCTTATCTGCATACCTGGATCTCAGCCCATCCCCAGGGAGGTGTTCAATGTCTGGGGCTGTCCCTGCTGCACCCCAGATGCCCTGCTCCCTGGAGGGGAACATCCAAGCAGGTCCTCACCACTAGGGCCCTGCCCAGACACCTCTGTTATTTGCAGAGCCCCCATGGCTCCAAGTGTCTGACCCCAAAGAGCTGCTGGCCCTCATGACACCCTGACACAATAAGTTAAAACCCAGGATACCCACTGGGCAACATCCATACAGCATGATGTCAGCACGTACAAACACAGCCTTTTAGCTGCAAACCAGTATCTTGGCAAGGTCCCAGGATCTTGCTCTCAAGACAACCTTGTACTTAGGTATGTCTTTTCCCCTGGAGGAGTCTATTCATTTCCATATGTTTATGCACTTGAATTCTTCCTGGTCATTCACAAGTTCTACTCTTAACCAGGCTCTCAATTTTTAACATTTATTTTCCAAGAGACCACAGCTCTCCAGTTTTGGATGTAGCAGTGTCCTCTGGGACATCTCCTGTCCAGGAAGCAAAGAGGCTTTCAAGAAATTAGGATGCCAGTTACTTTGGCTGTAAAGAAGTCATTTAGTTTTTGTGAAAGGCATCCCCCTTGCAGGTAGGTAGGGTGAAAAGGGAGAAAGTCATGATCCATTCCCAGGTAAAAGGAATGAACAGGAATGATGGTAGCTCACCACCCTTCAGGGTTTCAGGGAATGGGAATAACTCACCAGTGACCATGGTGTTTTTGGTTTGGAGGACAGAATGACAGAGGCATTTGTAGAAGCTGTTTGCATCCCTGAACTTTCCATAACCATGACTATGGAATTGAATCATAGGTCTTTTTTAATCTGTGCACATTACTCCACAGACACTTTTAGTACATTTATCAGTCTCCACAATGAACTTGTGAATCAAAAGCTGAGATATTGCCCTTCCTGTATTTCATTTTTATCCCTTTTGGTCAGAGGTTAGGTTTGTCATAATAAATATTAATGACCTCCACACAGCTGGAGACCTGCATTTGGTTGGTCAGTACTTAAAAATTTGGTTTGTTTTCCTATGTGTCATCCATCCTCTGGTGTCTCCTTGTAAAAGTAAGTAATGGGGCTGTGGTAATCCCTTGTGCAGGCACATAAATGACAACACCAAAACCACGGGTGATAATAGGTCCTGGTGATTTTCAGTTCTTTGATGTCTTAAGTGATTTCCTGGTCATTTATCTCCTTTGCTTGTCAACCTTTTTATTCATCACTCCTAATCCTTAGCTTAATTTTAGGAAATAATTTCCCATGTGGCTCATGTTTTATGGAAGTATGCACATTTTATTTTCTCACATTGTTCTTTCTGACAGTGTGGAAAGTTGCCAACCTACTAAACTATTTCTGATGAAATGTTGTGACTTCATGAACTAGATTTTATGTCATGGTTTCCTGAGAAACCAATGACCTAGATCATCCCTTCCAGTCCTACTGTATCCCTGTGAGATGGGAATGGATGCAGTTCATGTTGAAAGGACAACTTTGTTATTTATCTAACTTTAGGTGCTCATTTTACATCCATTTTGACCTTTTCCATACCTGTATCTTGGCCTCTTAGTTTTCCATCTGAAACTATCCACAATTACCTGAAGAATGCTAATGAAACCTTTATAGCCTCCCAGATCACACCATCCTGTGTTGGGTATAAGCAACCCAAATTTTACATTTTCACTTTAAAATGTCACTTCAGGAATTAATGGCTTAGAGTTTTCAAAAACCAAACCTAATTTGGTATCTTTATGCTTCATTGCTTTCAAAACAGGTGTTCTGTGCTATCTGAGTGTGGATGGAACTCTCTGGCTGCAATCTATGACTTCCCAATGTCTGTAAGTAGTGATACTATCATCCAAAAATAGTCTTTTAAGTTGCTGCTTGTTTCTGTTTCTGGTGGACTACACAAAAACTCTATGATGCATTTGTTGTGGAATTATTAGTGGTCAATAACAGACTCCAACTAGTTACAGGCTGAAAGTGAAATAGCATTTAAGGAAGAAAATTAAAAATTGGAAAAACAAGGAGCTGGCTTTACAGACAGGTTTATTTGATATAAGTGGAGGTTAGAGCTGTTCAGGATGCTCTTATATTGGAAAAAAACTCTCTGAAAAATGGTCAGCAGCTTTTGTCTAGCACTGAATAAGGAACTTTATTGTAACAATAACAGTAGAGCTGTTCTGCATCTTGTATTCTGTTTCAAATTATATCCTTTGTCTCAAACCTTCCCTTGCTCCTGCTGCTTAGTTTCCTCATACTGGTTACACAAACAGTAAATTTCTGCTTGTGGATGAGAGATGGATTGAGGAGCAGGTCTGAAGAGAGGGTAAAGATGTATGAGAAGCCCACAGCAATGTATCACATGGGTGCCATTTCCCAGGATCTAGGCACTGGGGGAGGTGTAGCTTTCTGACCCAACTCTGAAACTCTGTTTCACTCAGTTCTTATCATTAATGAAAGTCTTTGGTTATGTTTTAAGAAGCAAACAAAGAATGAGGTCCAGGCTTATTGTCAAAGTATGAGCCTAAGAACAAAGGGGATATAAATTGAGCAAGAAAAAAAGTATATTTTAAAGCATAACAACCACAGTTTTGGAGGAACCATCTAGTAAAAATCGTGGGGTTGAAAAAAAGCAGCAATTTCAGGTAAACTAGATGGAGGTTTGTAATGGTCATGTAGGAGGTGATAACTGTATGACTCTATATGGGACTTTCCTGGAGCTGCCTTGCAGTCCTGTATGCCTATTAGTCCATACAGTTCTTAATCTAATCTTGAATTAATTCTTTTGTTATAAATTATAACCAGTCCGTGACCAGACATTGCCTCCTATTTTTCGGCAGCAAGTTCCATTGTGATACTCACATTTTTGTGGAAAAAGTTTTGTGGTCATAAATCCAAGTTTTACTTAAAGCCATCTTCAACATTCTCACTTAATTGTTTTATCTGTAACAATTTTTGTTTTATTTTCAGAGTTCCAAGATCCCTGAATAATTTTCCTATGTTGTCCTTTTTAACTCTCTACTTACTCCCCAAATCTTTCCTGAGTGGGCTACTGTTTTGGGGCAAGACAGAAACATTTCCATTTATGTTTTTCCCTTTCTCATGATGGTTACTTTCAACAGGGAATGGATTCTGAATCTCTGCAGAAACACCAAATCTCCTTCCAAGTCCTCAAGACCTTCTCCTGGGGGTGAGTGGATATCAACAGTAAAACAGCTGAGGTATAGTTAGTGGGACAGCTTTGCTCTTCCTCACACCAGCTATAGGACACAAGTTTCCCTCTTTTCCTTCCAGTGTGTCCTTTTTAGTCTTGATTTGTTTCAGATAGACCATATTTCCTTTGCTCCACAATACTCTCCTTTCTGCTAATCTGATCTAAACTTTAGTACCACCTAAAATAAACCTAGAGTCTTTCCTTCTGAAGCAAGCTGACAGGGCTATTCTTTCTGTTCAGGGGGAATGGCTGAAGGATAAATGAGCTGGGAATAGTGCATTTTTCTTTTCTTTATGTGGCTTGCAGAATTATCAAATTATTTCATCAAAATCTCTAAAGCAGTTTATCAGTGAATAACTGAAAAGGAAAATATGCAATTTTCCTTAAATAAGAGGCACATGATCAGGCAATCAAGGAGGAAATATAATTCTAGTGCATTCGCCACCTTTCAAATGGTTCTTCAAGGTGTAGACTTGAGCTGTCTTAAATCCCAGAGCTTTAAAACAGAAGTGCTTCCACCCTCTGTCACAAGGTGTGTTCACACTGGAATCTCTGTGAAGGCTCTATAACTCTGATATATTTTTATTTCTTTTAGATTTCTGGCTCCACACCTGACAAATATGTAAATGACCTTCTAGGCAAGTCTTGCTGTAAGCCTTCTAAAAAGATACCACAAGGGTCAGTTTATGAACCTAAATCAGCAGGAGTTTCACTCAAAAGAATGTTTGCTCCTTATTCCCCTTCTTCCCCCCCCAGCAACTTCCTACTTTTGACATTAACTTTCCTGGCTCCTTTAACAAGTGTAATTTGCCCAGCTCTTTAGTTTGGAGTTTCAGTTATTTGTGAACAGATAACATTGGCAAAAGGACTGCTAAGAAATCCTTCAAAGGTTATTTCTCTGGGTAAATTATTAGAGCAAGGCAGACTCAGAATTCCCCTGCCCCTCCAAACTAAACAGAATAAAAGAAGGCAACTCTACCAATTTTACAAGACTGTCACAAAGAAGTAACTGGAAGGACATAATTGATAGTGACTGAATGATTTTTGGATTTCCAGTGTTTCAGTGGAAAACAGCATGTTCTTTTTCAGTATAACTTTACAAAATATATTGCCTTTTCATGGATTGTTTGCAACCTGACAGTTTTTCTCTCTTGCTTTTGACATTAGTGATGGCTACATTGGCATCAAGGCATATGTGTGTAACAATTTAAAATAACACAGATGTCAAATATATAATTGTGTCTCTCTGTTTCAATATAATGTAAATATTCAATATTAAAAAAAAGCATTAGGAGGCCCATATGGTTATACAAATATACAAAAATAGAAAGATTTTTTTACATTCCAACTTTTCCAGCACTGGGGAGTAGATGACAGTAGCCTTTCTGTATATAGGCAAATCTATCAGGTTACAGAATCCTTCAGAGTTTTAAAAGCTGTGGAGGAAGAGAAGGAGTCAGGGTACTAAAAGCTTCAACAAGAATATGTTTATTTTAACCTGAAGAATAAAAAGTTGGGTGAAACTCCAGAAATTGAAACTCTGTCTTGGAGAAAGGAGTTTCTCCATCTGATTGCAGCTAGTTGCATTCATATGGATTTGAGGGGAAAAAAACCCAAACACTAGAAAGATATTTTTCGTAAACAACGAACCTACAACATCTTTTACAAGATTTTGAGAGCCTTAATTTAGGCTCTACATGGCCAGAAGTGTAGGCAAGTAAATTTTCTGCTTCCAACAGATGCTGAATGTCCTTAGTAAGTATTGCTGGGTAATAAGCAGTTCTGCAAAACTGAGTAGATTCCTTTCTATAAACTGAAAAGTCTAATTTTAGGCATTCATTTTAGGAAACTATTTTAAAATATATGAAATAAATTGAAACTCTACTGCATTATAATGAATGAAATAGAATTTAACCCTTCATTCCTCTGTGTAAAGACTGGAAATGTTCATGTTATTAAGCTCCTCCAGAGTTAAGTATGAAATATGTGTTGTAGCAAAATCAGTTAAGAAATTCCAGAGCTGCAAGAAATGAATGATACTGACCCTTTCTAGGAAAAAAAAAAAAAGAAAAAAAGAAAACAAAAGCAAAGACAAAAACAAACAAACAAATGACAACAAAAAGAAACATGCACACACACACAAAAAAACACAAAAAACAACCCACACACAAAAAAAAAAAGCAAAGAAAATACACCAAACAAACACTATTTTCTCTAATTCTGTTCTCTGTGCTGACAAACCTTGTTGCCTGCCTCTTAAACTGTATAACCAGCTCTGAAATCTCTCTCTGATTAATCTACTGACCTTCATTTTATTTTATTTTGTCTCTTAATTTCTTTTGGTTTGTTTTTCCTTTTGATTTCCAGCTGTATCTGAGATGTTCTATACTCTTCAGACCCGAGGTCTTTGTCCATTTAAACAGTGCTTACAAAGCAGAAGTGGAGGGTTTCTGCACTTAGGAGAATGTTGTCCCATCACATGGCTTTTGTAATGCAAAGTTTCTCTCTGGACTCAGTTGTTGTCCCACCTCCACAATGCTTGTTCTGCAATATCTGACAGATTTGGGATTATTGGGAAACATCATCCCTGTCCTTTCTGAGTGCAGACCAGTGCAGGGAAGCTTTCCAGCTTTCCTTCAGAGAACAACCAAAAGAAAAATAGTGTGAAAACAAAGCAAGGGGTAAAGTACAGCAGAATGCCTTTTGTTGTTGAGAGTGGATGTGATGCCAGAAGTCTCATTGTGTTGTGAAGGATTGGAGCTGTTTCATTCATTTACTGCATGCAAGGTGCTGTGCTCCTTGAAAGGGCTACACCTGACAGCAGGGAGTTCTTGTGGTGACTGTTGGGGTTCAGATGGGAGCCCTGGGAGGTGGGACAACATCCCTCCCTGGAGTAAACTAACCTGAGCCATGCCAGGAAAGAAGTCTGGGTGTGCAGGGGTGGACTGAGGAGTGCAGGGGTGGCTGAAGGTCAGCAGCATGAGTGGGTGCTCTGCTGATTCTCAGAGGAGCAGCAGGCAGATGTACAGCCTTGACTCAGCTGTAAGGGAAGGAGGTTGACTTCTTTAGGGACACAGAGGGAATGTGTGTAATTTATTGCATCCCAGGAAGCTGCTAAACATTCCTGAGCTGAGACAATACTGGGGGAAAGGATTCACCCTTCAATGCAATGGCACAGGAGGCAAGGGGACAAGGAGAGATTTGTTTTCTTTTTAGTTTGTCACTCCCAGCAGATTGAAATTGTTCCTGTTCAAAAAGAGACTTTGTTTCAGTAGGTAGTCAAATAAAACCTAGTTTACAGTTTAAAAATCTCCAGAACTAGCCAGAACTACCTCCAAACCTGGGCTGACACAAAGTTAAAAAGAGAAATGATGTTGCCATTGATTGCTACAGTGATTTAAGGAGAGGAGACCGTGATTTAAGGAGAGGAGACCGTACTGCTCAGCTTCCTTTGAGACTGATGATGGTTAGAATTTTGGGGAATACCTTATAAAAAAGAAAGACCATTTCCCTTAGGTGGCTCTTGTTTTGTCAAGTTATACTTTAAAAGCTTACCATTACCTTTGAGAACCTTTTTAATCCATCTCTTTAACCGATTCCAGGAGCAGCTGCATCATCAGAAAGAGCAGGGTCAGCCTCTTCTTCAAAACAGTGATAAAGATTTCACAGTCTTTCACAGCAATTCGTTCCAGGGCTTCACAGTTGTTCCTATTAGAAAGTTTTCTCTGGTTTTGGACTGAAATCCCCCTAGCTATGGGTTTAGCTTGCAACCCCTTGTCTAATCCTTACTGAACATGAAGAACAGTGTATTACCTCTCTTCATAGCTGTTCTACATGTACTTGACTCATTGTGTTTCGCCCAGTTGTTTCTCCTCTGGAGAATATAACTCCAGTTCCTTCAATATTTTGGTATACTAAAAGCCTCTGATGATTCTTGCTGCTGTTCTCAGTCTAGATCTCTCTGTCTAGTCAATCCCCAGCTTTCTTTAATTAGATTCCACGAGATAAGTGGGTTTCACTTCCACTGCAGCCTTGTGAGCATTGCACAAAGCAGTAGAATTAAAGCCTATGTTTTATAGGGATTATTTTACAGCTTAGTAGCAGAATTTCCCTTTGCCACAATAGGAAAAGATCATTACCTTATGTTCACTTAATGATCTGTGATAAATCCAATATACATTTATCTGTATAGTTAGAGAGTAGATCTTATATACAATCCACTATACAATAAGCTCCTGTTATGCAACTCTGCTTCTTTGTAGTTTTTTCCATCCTATATTTGTGCATTTAATTATCCCCACACAGAAGAACTTGGAAAGCAATTCAATAAAACCAAGAAAATGCCATTTTAATTTTTTTTTGTTCCCAAGACAGCACAAATTTTGGCAACAGCCCTCAGTATATGGTTGAACTTTATTCCCGGTGGGAACCCAAAAAGCAAAGCACAAGCTCTATTAAGTGTGCAATTGCATATTGACCTCGACTTGCTATTCATTGTGTCCTTAGGATTTTAATAATGGTCTACTCTTAAGGATGAGTGGGAGTTGTTTGTCCCTTGCTCCCTCATAAATGCTATTGCAATAACAGATTGCCAGGAAATTCTCCTCATGTTGGAGAGTTAATTAGATTCAAGTATTTTAGTGAAGCTACAAGTTTACTAAAGAACACATATACAAAGGCACGTTTGGAAGTGGGGAATGGTAACAGTCTGGAGTTGCTTCTTCAGCATCATGATTGACAGACTCAATAGGCACATCTGGTAAGTAACTTCATGGCAGGGTCTGGATACGCACACTGTAAAATTGCAAATCTGTTCTGTAGAGGATAAGGGCTTCTTAGAGCTGACATTATATTTACCAGGCTCATGCTTTTCTAGCAGGAGAGGCCCTTCACCTTCTACTGTAAACAGAAAGAAATCAGAGGCTCTCTCATGCAGGGCAGTTGGCAAATCACCATGAACTTGTTTCAGCCAGAGCACACTTCGGCGTCATGGTCAGTGAAAGTCTCTGAGCTTCAAAGGTAAGTCCTGTGCTCAAAGAGAGACATTGCGATGACCCAGGACTCCTGGCAGATTTGGTTTCAGTTACTGGAAGATTCTCAAAAAATTCAAAGGCACTTCAGCTCCCTTCAAACTTTAGCAAAGAGCAGCAGACCTCCTAGACAAAGTGCAAAGTGTAGCACTAGCAGTCCAGCGAGAGTCTGCATCTTGATTTCACTAGAGCAGATGTTATCTGCAAGCAATTAACATACTTGTCATCACCAGTGAAATAGATACAGAATCCTGCGAGCGTTTTTTTTTATCTACCCTAAAGAAAAGTGTTTGTGCACAAAGCAGAATTTCCACATTAGTATTAAAATAACATTCAGTGAGGCAAGTGGCATGTGTCACTTTTTCAGTTTCTTCCAGTTCCTTTTTTTTTTCCCCCAAAGAGCAATGCTGTAACACTTAGACCAGAGCTAAAGAAGACATTACACCACAGACGTGTAGCATTTAACAACAGAATATTTGATGGCTGCATTTTTTACTTCACTGCTATTATTTTAATATGCTGCTCTTTCTTATGCATAGAGTCATAGCAGGGATGTATCCCACCCTCATGAGTGTGGTGGGTTGACCCTGGCTGGATGCCAGGTGCCCACCAAAGCTGCTCTATCACTCCTCAGCTGGACAGGGGAGTGAAAAGATAATGAAAGACCCATGGGTCAAGGTAAGGACTGGGAGAGATCACTCACAAATTACTGTCACAGGCAAAACAGACTTGGCTTGGGGGAATTAATTTAATTTGTTACCAGTCAGAGTAGGATAATGAGAAATAAAACCAGGATCCATAGGTCCACAGGCTCTGCCAGGAGCCTGCTCCGGGGTGGGTTTCCAACAGTGTCACCTGCTCTAGCATGGGGTCCTCCATGGACTGCAGCTGGATGTCTGCTCCACCGTTAACCAGCATGGGCTGCAGGGGACTGACTGCATCACATGGTCTTCACCAGGGTTTGCAGAGGAATTTCTGCTCTAGTGCTTGGTGCACCACCTTCTCCTTCTTTACTGACCTTGGTGTCCACAGAGTTCTTTCTCTCATGTATTCTGACTCCTCTCTGTGTGTTTGTGTAGAGGCTGTTAGAGAAGCACCCCTTAATTCCCTTAGGTGTTTCCCTGATCTTAGCCTGTTGTCTCCTGCTATCTCAGGAGCCCCTGGATCATCTCCATGAGACTTTGGCTATGCTGCTGTGTCCCCAGCGTGCCTCAGGGCAATGGGTTGAAGGCCCATACTAGCTCCCCATCCCACTAGCCCTGGTGTGTCATCCCATAGCTTGCCACAGACAAGCCTGATATTATTATTCCCCTCCCCCTTCAGAGAGAGGTAGCAAAAGAAATTGAACTCAAAACCAAGCTCCTCTGATTCCACTTTATTTAATCTGTTCTGCCTAAATATCCTCCAAGCCCTTCTCTGCAGCAGTTTCCATGTTGATTAGTGACAGGAGTTGAGTAGAAAGTGACTATCATGCCAGAAAGACTTGAGGGCACTGAATCTGGAATGAGCCACACATATTTAAATCTAGCTAATGTAGTGACATCTTGAAGCAGCCTAGGGCAGAGAAGTTTCCTCCAAACAGAGGTTTCTAACCCACAAGTCCTTGAATATTTTTTGTGAGTAAATGATCCTGTGGCATGTGCTCTAATTAAAATCATATCAGGCCTGTTCCATATTACCCAGCACAATCTCTGGAGCTTGCTTCTTCACCTACATCTGCCTTGCCCGCCAAGCCCTCCTTGTTTACATTCCAGCTGCACAGACTGTCCATGCAGCTGAACCCTTATAAAATGAGCCACATGAATGGGATGAGGAAAGCCTGAAAGATTGGAGTTGTTGTACTTCACCCTGTGTGATATATTACAGTCCAAAGATGGTCTGACAAAGGAAGTCGTTTGTAGGGCCCGCCTTTAGGTACCATGATGAAGGGAGGAAACAGGGAAGGCTAAATATTAGCTTATGGAATTCTAATCACAGATCGTGCCTTCCCTTTGACTGTGAGTGATGCTGTGGTCATGACAAGAGAACTCGTTATAAAGCTGTAAGTTTGACACAGGGGCTCTGTATAACACCCTTCTGTTTCAAACAGCACTCCAAGAATGCTAAATCTTCTAGAGTCTTCTAGTTAGAGAACAAAAAGATAATATGAATAAATTATTTTGGTGGAGATCTGCTTATTTACATGTTGAAATGTAGAAAGCTCTGCTTCTCTGATGGAGGGCAAGGCAAACAACTCAGAGACCATCTGCTTTCTTATGGCACCAACCCTCCTTTCAGCACTTCCTCAGAATTCCCTTTACATTTTTTATGTCCCACTCCAGTAAAGCTTTTATAATATCTCTTCATATTCCTGTTTTTGAATGTAGAGATTGTTCTGTCCCTCTTGCAAAACAAACAAACAAAAACAAAACCCCCCAAACACCTCCCATCCCCCCAAAAAAAACCAAAACCAAAACGTAAAAGAAGCTATATAAGCAAAAATAGCCTTCTACTGTTTCTTGATGTCTTTGTTGTGTAGTTTTTACTGATATAAAAATATGTTTAGAAATGTTATTACTCTACAGAACTACTGAAAAGCAGGGAAGTTGCTACAGTACTTGCAGGGTTAATGCTGAAAAAACAAAGCAAAGACACAAATTGCATTTTGGACAGGCAGTTTTGGAGCCTCAGCGGCAGGTACTTGGGGTGTTAAAGGTTTTATAGCAGTGGAAACTTCAGTAATTGCAGGATGCCCATAAAGTGCTTGTTTAATGACTGTCTATGATATTAATCCTTGGAAGACGGCAGTCAGTGATGGTTTATTCAGTGCTGACAGGGTGTTTTGTGCCAGGAAATCCAGGTTGCCAGAAGCAAGTGGTAAATTACTATTGAACAGTCAGGCTTCAGAGTGTTTCGTGACCCACACTATATCAGTGGTACTACAAAAGGAAAAATTCATTTATAGATGTCAGAGAACCAGAGAAAGGTTGATGGGGGAATACATGTACTAAAATCAGGGCATTTGCAGAATGCATCTATTGAAGTGACATTTACAATTAAGTTAGACTTTAGCAAAGGTTGTGTCTGAGTTGGCAAATAGATGAAGAAAGCAACTGCAGAAACTTTACTGCCTGAAGGAAGGGTTTACTCTTCATAGCTGTGATTGAAAATTTTGATTTCAACCTTTCTTCTTGCACATAGTCCTATCCTAGCCAAGATTAGTTGGTGTGCTCTCAAGGTTAGATGTCACTGAGGAAAAACAAAATCACTTAACACTTACAGGAGATTTGCAATGGAACTCCACATGGCTTTTTTCCTTCTTCCCATATACTTCCCGTATTCTTTCAGAATCCTCTTCTCAAACTGTGTGAAACCTGTGTTACTTCAGTGTAGTTTCTTTTTAAGCACAAACACAGACTGAGGCATATGTTACCACAAATGAAACCTGTAATTTGCTGTTTCCTTTAGAGATGAGAAGCAGTTGAACATTGGTTACTGTGTCGAATACTGTAATATCCTGTGCATATTCTGCAGATAGTGCTGCTAATCAGGCTGATAACTGTGTCTGTTAAAATGACTCTAGAAGACACCATCCTACTTCAGGTAAGACTCTAATGATTTTATTCAAGTGATATTACCTTATAGGACAAAAGTAAAAGCAGAGACTTTTATTTGTCATTGAAAGTCAGTTCATTTAAACACCAGACATATTTATAGACTCGAATGGAATGTCTTATAAGGGATAAAGAAGGAGAGACTATATTCTGGAAAAAATACAGAAAAGAGCTGATCAGAAGTTACCACTGCAATGGCAGAGGATATTATGCCTATATATGCAGACCAAAAGACATTCTAACTGAATAGGAAATTGTATTACCTGTGTGAACTTTGTTACCTGAATTGGTTACTGACTGTTGTGCTCAGGCTCTGTCATAACCATAGCAATGCTAGAAGGAAGTTGATGTAATAAAGGGAGTCAAAGCAGAGGAAGGAGAATTATGAGATCCCTAGAAATACTCCTTCACCAAAAAGTGCCCAAGAAGTTCCATCTCTTTTCACCTATTTATGCCTGGAAGAAGTTTGCTCACATCCCAGTTACTGAGAGAAAATAGAGATTTTTAAAAGGAAAATGTTTATAACAAGATTAAGTGGCTGAGTATTAACTGAATTGAGGGGATAAGTACTCATTTTACCTCTGACTTTCACTATCTGCTTTCTGTAGCCACATCTGGGATCTAATAAGATGTTTACAAATCTCTGCAGGGTGGGTGTCAAGTAGAAGGGGACAGTCTCTTTTCAGTGGTGCCCTGTGATAGCACGAGAGGTGATGGGAGCAAGGAAGTTCCACCTCACCATGAGGAAAAACTTCTTCACTGTGAGAGTGACAGAGCCTGGAACAGGCTGCCCAGAGAGGTTGTGGAGTCTCCTTCTCTAGAGACTTTCAAGACCTGCCTGGATCTGTTCCTGGGTGATCCTTCTCTGGCAGGGGGGTTGGACTTGATGATCTCCAGAGGTCACTTCCAACCCCCACCATTCTATGATTCTATAACCTGCACGTGAGTTCTCGGAGTTAAATGATTCAAGGCTCTTCCTGGGCTGTTATAAGATAATATAGATGGCTAAAGCAGTTTGGAAACCTTTTGATTAAATAGTTTGGTTAGAAAATACTGATTTACTGAAGCTGGAATCTCCTGCAAAACCATCGCAGGTTTGAGAAATTGTAATTGAACCATAGACAGGATCCTATCAGAGCAGTAACAGTGGTTTCCCTGGCTAAGTCTGTTCTGGTAAATTAAGTATTCTTTGGGCCATTTTCTGGTATCAAGCCAGCTGGCATGGAAGATCCCATATCCGTACTGTGAAGGTCTCTTACTCTTCTTCGCAGGATAGCTACCTCCAGTTTACCTGTTGGGAACAATATGTAGGGCATGATAGTTTTCAGACAATACACCAGGGTTGTTTATGAAAATGGCAGCTGTCTCTGGAAAAAACATTCCTGGGATTGTTCTGCTGTTTTGTGGACAATCAAGTTTCAATGCCCAGGAACAATTCCTGGCACTATTTAATTGACTAGAGTAGATGCAGTTGTAGTGAGCTGCTGGAGATCCCAAGCCACCAGAGTCAAGGATTTCACGCTTCTTTACACTGTAGATATACCCATGAATCATCTGGGCTCCAGAACAAGAGACCCTAGAGTCCAGAAGCAGCTCTCACATCTGGAGTGTCCATATATGCACTTCACTTCTGTTTCCAAAATAATAAAAAAAAAACCACCCCAAAAATAAACAACCCAAACCAACCAAACACAACAACAAAAATAACAAACAAAAAACCTAACAAATACCCCACCCACCATAAACCCCTGTAGGCTTAAAACCCTTGACATTGAAGTTCATAGGCCACCAAAAGTGACAACTCTTGTAAAATCAAACCAGAATTTTATCTTGTGAAGCTTGGAGAAAAAAAGTTTCAGCTGATATTCAGAAGACTCTTATGATGCAAGTTACTACAGCTTCTGAATGTCCAAACATAGACACTTATGGCAACAAAGTCATTCATAGCTCTCAGTGTCTTTTGAAGACAAGACAGAAAGCCTTAGTTTTTATACTCTGCAGGATCTGTGTTTTTCTCTTTGGTTTGTGCCCCAGTGGCTTTGTACAACTCCTAAGAGTGCAATTGGAACAAACTGGAGAACGTTAGAGACTCCTAAATGCAGTATGCCTTATATACAGGCTAGCATTATAATATGAAAGTCTGAGTGGCTGGCAGCTGAACACAGACATCCCAGTGGGACGTGTGCCCTGTAGCCTAAGAAAAGAGGTTACACTTGATATTTGCAGCTTATGTGCTATCCCACACAAAATCCCAGCAAGCTGCATTTTTTAACAAATAGTTTTATATGCCACATCCTCACCATTGATCACTCTGTCAGAGACTGCAAAAAGATTCCGTTCACTTGTTTAGACTGGTTTCCCCATTGCTAAATAGCATTTGTTATTTAATGTTTGGTCTTTACAACTCTCATGGCTAAAGAGATAGAAAGCTTTTACATAAGGATTATTTATTTTTAATTTTTTTTCTCAGTAGTGAGGGAGGAAAATTTGGCACGGAAGAATGTAAGGAAATTAAATTTTCATTACCTCAAACTGAGCATAGTAATCGACTAAGATTTTGTCTGGAAAATTACTGTTATTAAAAATTCTCCTCAAATTCCATTGGGAGGGGTGCTAAAACATTTGTTAATGTGGGTGATCCCTCTCTAAAAGAACTGGTATCCAGTACCAGGTCCCCTCTCGTTCAGGACTGTATGGGCTGCCTCCTCTGTTACTCACACTCACATAATACCCCTTTGGCAAAGACAGTGGTAGCTTACACAGAAAATTAATACTAGGAAAGTATTTATCCATTTGTACTCTACTGAGTGTGATAAATGTTTTTCCCTTTCTGAAAAACAAAACACTTGTATTTGCTGCTTTTATTCTTCATCTCCTCCCATCTGTTTTGTTTCTCTTAGTTGGAAATGAGAATAACAGCTGACTCTCTGTGGATTGCCAGTGGTCTATGGAGGGTTTGAAGGCCTCTATAATATCTTTGAAGGTCCTTTTTAAAAATAATGCTGTCCCAGTTCATGTGAAAAGCTGTATAATTCTTTCATCAGATCATAATTGTCTCAGTGAAAGGACTAGACCTATTTTGTCTTCGTCAATAGTGAGGGATCTGTGGCCAAGTGGCCTGCTGGACATCAACACTTTGTCTTTCCAACCACGGAGAAAGAACAAAAGCATTTGTAAGCTTGATATGAAGGTGATAAAATGTTCTCCACCACCCAAAGAAGCAGATCCAATATATCTTTTCAAGGCTGCAGTAGAAACATGAACATTTCCCCAGAAGCTTCTAAGCATGCACCTTGCAGGAAGGCAAATTCAGCCATTGTACATTGTTTTGGATGACACACGAGGTATTTAAATAGGGTGGGACTTTACAGCTATGAGAACCTCAAGGTTTTAGGTAGAAACTTGTGGCCTTTGGTACTCTCAAATGTGAAATAAGGACAACTAGAAGGAATAGTTGGGTTATGGTTCAGCAGTGTAGACCACTGGTTTTATCCTACAGAGAGCAAAGTTACAAAAAAAATGAATTCTGTATCACAGCAAGTTAATCACAATTGCTTGGAAACTAAAATAATGCAGCATAAAACTTGTGAGCCACTTTGCCTTTAGTCACAGAAACTGAATCTGCTGTAAAATGTGGAAATTCACAGGTTGTTGAGGTCACAGGAAGAGAGGTTTTTTGTCTAGACTGGGTGAAAATAAAATGGATGTTCATGGACTTCATGTGATGGAGAAGCCTAACAGCATAGTCAGATATACTTCAAATATTGTGCTGAAAGGAGCTCAGGGTGTGACTGTCTCCTGTCTGCTGCCCTCCTGCCTGTGTTCAAAGCCCTGGCAGCAGAGGCAGCAGTGTAAGGCAAGAAAGCACCATGTGCCTGTCACAGTGCAAACCTGAATTTTGTAAGGGCAGAGGGTTTAGGCTGAGAGAATGAACACTGTGATAAACAGGCTAGAGAACAGCAGACTTTCCTGTGGAATAGATAATTCAAGGTGACAGGTGAAGTGACAAGGTGAGGATATTTTAAACTCCTGCAAATAGATTCCTTGGAGCTCATCTAATCACATCCTTTTTTTCCAAAAGACCATAGGACTTAAACTGCTAAACCATTGACACATCAGAAAACACAAGCTAGGCAGTCAAGATATGAGCATATAAAATATATAATGGTCACTAACATAGACCCTGTTACTGTAGAAGTCAGCTTGTCAACATTTTTCCCTCATAAAAGGAAAATGAAATAGTCATTTTTCTGAAAATTTATCTTCATTTTACCCTCTGTGTATAAGAAAAATGTATAACATGATGCATTTCAGTGCAATGCAAATATATAGAAATAACCTACACAATACATGTAATATTTATTTGCATGTGTGTGTGTGTCTCTCTCTGCATGTTAGCCATAACTATGAAGTGTTTTATTATTTTCCATAATATATGTATAAATTTATATCTTCTGTATATTCTATTATATTAATTAGACATAATATATCATAAAATTTAGTAGAATTGACTCATTCATGGCTTAAACTATTTAAAACCACGTTTTTCTTTTTTATTGGATGGAGATTTCTTTCAGCAGACAGAAAAACAAATAAATGTAACTTGAAAGGTAAGTACACAAATTAAGTTTTTTACATGTTTCATTTTGATTTGAGGTAGTAGGAGAGAAAAAGTCACTCTTAGGCTCAGTATTTTTTGTTCCAAAAGAAAAATGGACAAATTTGTTGCTTAGATCTTAGGATAAAGATCTATAATATTAAAAGTGTCTAACTTCCAAATTAGAGAAATGTTACCTTGTTCTATGCAATCATCACATGTCTTTAAGTTTTAATAACAGCTGCAGCAATTCTCATGTGGCTTATATGTAATTTGCTGGTATTTCCCTGGGCAGTCTGCACATCCCTCTCCCTAAATCTGTTGTCTGTCGTTTGAGACCTCAGGATGTTTTGTTCTATAGAAATCATGTTGGCTGTGGTGGCCAGCTGTCACAGATCACCTCCTTCCCTTACCCCTTTCACTAACAAGGACCAGAAGAAGTGTCATCTCAGCTGCCTATTTTATTTTTTTTTTAACAAGAGGTCAGAGATTTGTGCTAAGATTTTAAAAATATGATAGCAGGCATTGAATATAAAGGAGAAAACATCAAGAACCTAAAGGACTTAAAAGTTCTGCTCGACTTCTAAGCTTGAGATCTTTTGTATGCTCAAAGATAAGGGATATGTTTTGTCATTCACAGCACTGGATTAAAACTTCAACCCCATTATTAGCATGGATTTTGGAAGGGCTCTCCCATGTGGTAAAGAACCATCCTCTTTTCTGACTGTTGCCAGTAAACCCATCTCTTTTCCTCTAGTGATGGTGGTGACTGTGTTATTGCACAGCAGCCACGGGGCCTCTTTTTCTGGCTTCAAAACCACAAAAGCCCAAATGTTAAAGACATTTTGAGACTTGAGTTGACCATTTCTTTTGGTTTTTCACTCTTCTTCACTTCCCATGTCTGATCAGGATTGGAAAGGGAAGTGTTGAAAGACTATACTTATGTATTATTCATTGAGCACTGACACAGTGCTTGGAGTTTAACGACCCAGTGAAATACCACAAAAAAAAAAGACTACTTTTACAGTATTTCAAGCCCGACCAGAGAGCAAAATTACTGGAAGTTTCACAAGAATACCCTGTTTTTGCAAGACTTCGAGGCTAGTTCTGAAGATCAAAGATGGTCAGGCAGTCTGGATGAAACCCAACTGAACATTCAAATATTGGGTCTTTAGCCAAACCCAAGCAAACCTCTGAATGGTAAGGTTTGTTCTCTTTTCTTGTTCTTCAGTGTTGGTAATATTCAGGTTAAACCTGCCTGATGTAACATGGAGTTTCTATCTGATGCATAGATAATGTTTTGGATCCTTGGTGTATGCATTTTATGGTTTGCTAGCAGGTTTTCAGGTATCATTTTGGTATGAAAGTTAGTGGCTCACAGTCATAGACAGAGCTAATTCCTATCCAAGTGCATGTGAGCTGTTCCTACAGCAGATATTAGAAAGAGTAATTGCACTGTTCTGTTATAGGAACAAAAAGGTCAATGTTAACACACTGTGAGCAAGACTCATGCAACGTGCCTTATACATCAGTGTTGAGGTATTGCTCCACAGAAATGGCATGACAAAATTTCAGCCTTTGTGTA